>JBBPTO010000017.1:0-71467 GCA_038094155.1 Pulveroboletus cf. aberrans | reverse complement strand
GCCCATGGGATTTGTTGAAGAACATCTCAGTGCTGGACAAGGCAGGAGAGGGCCAGTGGGATATTTATGCCTTACTATCATCTGAGGGCATTATGTTGTTGTGGTAATCTACAGCTTTGCCACATCAGTAGACATGCTTGAAAAAATCGCCAGTACCCTTCTGCCAAGTTCTGCCATTCTGCCATTTCGCCGGCAGACTCTGCCTCAAAATAATTCTGCCCCCAACACTATTCAGAATCAGACTCAAGCAGTGCATCATGCCATTGATCACAAATGCATCGTAAAGAGTGCAAATATATACCAACTTGAATAACCAGTATTCCTACGAAGGGTTCGTAATTTAATCGGTGTATTCAGGGGGTGCAAAGTCTGTGAGTGAATAAACATACAGATTGCAGACGAACTTGAGCTGGAATCCAAGTCTTCAAGTAATATCTGAGATTGATCGGTTCCGAAAGGGACAAAGTACTTCGCAGTGATGATGGCGGGCGGTGCTAGTATGACGGGATGGCAGGTGCGCGAACCCGCACTGCGTGAGCCAACTGATGGTGGCGGCCCTCCGGAGGTTCAACCCTTTCCCGAGCTCCGAGGACAATACCAGTCTGATTTCCACGCCTTCGATCACGGTGTGATTGTTTGGTATGAGTAATACTATTTATGTAATCATCAAGCAAGTCGCTCGTCCATGTCTAGAAACATACGCTAGGTTACCGCACCGATGACTCTACCTTCAACATGTCCCGGCCAATTTCATCCGGTCCTCTACTTCTCTCCATTTTCTCCAGTCCAAAGACCCCTCCACGCAGATCACGCGCAACGCAGGTGCAACACGCTTTAGAAACTTGGCAACGCCCTCCGGGTTGTCGATCGGCGAATCGCGCACGTTGAGCACCTGGAGCACAGACGACGACGGCACACCGTCTCGCACACCGTCCTCCTGACCCGAACCGGCGTCGCACGTGTGGTCTTCCTGATCCTGATCCTGATCCCGTTCGAGTCCCTGATCTCGCTCCTCTCGGCGATCGTCGAGACACGCCTTGTACCCGGGCAGGCGCCTCCCATCGAAAGCCATTCTTAGCCTCTCTAGCCGCGTACACTGCCGCAGGAACGCGCCAAGGCCGTCAAGCGTCGCCGCGACGTATCCAGGGAGGTCGCTCGACTCCTCCACCCCGACCCACGGAATCCCACACTCCTCGAGGTCCTGGAGATGCGCGCCCCACGCGTTCGCAGCTTCATGCAGGAACCCATCGTCGATCGCGATCGTGCCAAGGTGCAGGAGTCGGAGGGTGCGGAGGTGGCGGAGTGCGAGGAGGGGCGCAAGCGTTTGGGGGGGATGGATGAGGAAGGGGGACGTCGCGCTCGAAAAGGGTCCGAGGTTGTGCTTAAGCGTCAGGGAGACGCTGCGTCCTGGGGTCGCAGTAGCATTCCGACATGCCTTTTCGACCTGTCTGAAGAACGCTTCCAAGAGTGCGCTAGGGGCTCGTACGTCGTACAAGAAAGTGATGCTCTCGAGGAAAGTGGACGCGACAAGCGAGAGGAGGGCCGTACACTGGTCGAGTGAGTGCGCGGTCACTTTCAGGGACTTGAGGGAAGGAAACATCTTCTTGGTCGTCAGTCTGGCAGGATGGTCGGTCTCGACGGCAGCGCAGCCGTTCAGCAAAAAATCGACGCCGATATCGCGACGCACAGATAGATTCAATTCTTGAAGGTGCACCATCCCAACGAGGCACGTCAGACACTCGGCCGAGACTTGAATTGTCCAGCTCAGTTCTAGCTTGCGCAAAAACTTAAATTCACCCTCCAAGATTTTCACCGCAAGCGATGAATTTGACGACGCAGAGGTGAAGGATTCGATTCGAAGGGTCTCTAACCGCGTCGCTTTGGTCCGTATGGCTTGAAAGAGGTCGTAGACCTCCCCTCGCTGCGATGCCCTCGGACATATGACGCTGAGACTCGTCATTGACTCGAGGTGTCGCTCGGCAGATAGGACGTCCGTAAACAGATGTATCATCGGTGCAGCGACCGAAATGACGGAGTAGTCGAGGGCGCGGAGAGAGGGAAACAAGGCGCCGAAATTCCATGGGGTGATGAAGGTAGCCAGGGCTGCATCGTCGAGTCGAGGAAGTGAAAATGACGCAGGCTGAGAGATGGACCGTATGCGGTGGGCGTATTTCTTGACTGTATCCCAATCCTCAGGGGTCGGGTCTCTCTTGAAAGACTGAGTGGTTGGACAAAAGCGGAACGGGCGTCTTGTCAGTACGTGAAGAGACAGGCCAGGGTCGCGAAGGCTCACGATAGTCTTTCCGCGTTTGGTCAGCTCCCAGACGTCGGATGGTAGGCACATGACGAGCGGAGACAGTGAATGTTGCGTCCTCCAAAGGACGTCAAGCGCAGACTCTGCAAGCGCCTTGCAGGTCCGCGCGAGCCTTGCAACGTCCCCGGAATTCTTGAGGTAGCGGCTGTCGTGCCAAGCGGGGCGGTCATCTGCAAGAAAGTGGATGATATAGAGCGCAAGTTCGGGTATGAGGAGACACGAGTGCATGGTTAGTAGTGGTGGAAAGACGACAGTAACAGCCCGAGCGAAGGCGATAGCCGTCGTGACGCGATGTGTCAACTCGAATGGGCGGTCTTGTGGCAGTTGAAATCAGTGGTTTTCTCAGCGGCATTGTGGGCCCTGATAACACTAATCTTGGCAGTAGTCACCTTGACCCACTGTAAACCCGACGGGCTTGTTCGTGCGCCATTTTCCACCTCTTCGTGATAGCGGCAGGGAACGATGAAGCTGCATGAAACGCGGAATTCCCCGTCACGAGCTTCCACGCACATGCTCGCACCTTCCGACTTGTGGCACGTAGACGTTCCGTACCAAATTTAACCCACCCCCACCTTGGACCGTCTGCCGAGTCTACCATCCCATCAAGTGATCCCTCACGTCGAATTCATGTGCGTTATCGCTGTGCTCTTTTGAACGCGAAGGACGCCAGGAGAACTAATAATTACAATTAGCGTGCTGGTGCTGACCCATCTAGACACGAATCTTAGTCTGCTTCTGTTAATATGTATTTCCTCGTGTTACAGTAGTCGATACTGCAGTGCCGCCACGTTCAGCAAGCACAAACGGTGAAGCCCCTTTATTTGAGCACGCGTCTTTACTTACTCGTGACAACCGCTAGATGCATCGCAGTGACGTGTCTGTCGTCACGCCGTGGACCTCTTGACCTCTCCATAGTTGACTTCGCGAGGGTGCCCTCCGTTTCGAAGAAGCAGCCTCGGAGTTTCGATGGCTCACATGTGCTTCGTTGGTTCTCTAACTAGAAGTTCTCTAGACCCCGAGATGACAGACGTCCCTGCCATTAATATTATTGCAAGATCGGGATTCCGAGTAAGGCGGCCAATGTGTCATAAAAAGTGACCAAACGCATGCCTCTACCCACTCACTCATCTGGGATTGTTGCAGGGATCGTTACCGTGGATGAGTTCCACTCCCTTCCGCTTGCCTCCCATCGCTAAAAAATCGGTTTCTCTTCCCATGGGATTCTCGACGTGAAAGGCTTAGAAAGCATCGCCGACATTGCTGAGCTCGTAACCATATTCACCCAGTGTTTCAGTCCCCAGAGCACCGAAATGGGTTCAATAACCTTGCAGGAGGACACTCCTTAAATCTATATCAGGCTGACAGGATAACGGCGCTCCGTTATCCTTTAAATCTAAAGACTGCATGAGTGAGAGTTCGTTAAGAATCTGCAACGTGTACAACTGCCAACAAGCCACCCCAGAAATATGTATGTGACACTACAAGCAGACAGATTGACATAATGATACCTGCCGCCGTCTTCGTCGGTAGTTCCGGAGCTGGCTTTCTCTGAACTTATGCTCCATTCCGCTTCGAGTGGAAGTATCATCTTGGTATGCAATGAAGTTACTCATGGTGGTTTTCACTAACGACCCGGTCTCTGTAATCCCTTAAGCGTGTCAGCGTGGTCCAAGGCCTGCGTTGGACATCTTGGGGTGCATCACCTGATTCAGTCACCAAGCACGAGAACTTTAGGTTTGAGTCAACTCTCTCAGACGTCATGCCAGGGTGAGTAATGACATGTTCAAAGTGGATCTTGCTGGTCCCGATGATCCGATTAACTGGGGCTTTATCCTGATCACGGGTCTTTCGCATGTCCTGGTGTAGCCGACGCGACGTGGTTATCGGTGAGTTCGCAATTCACTAGAAAGACGTCATTTTCAACCCCACGCAGCTCCGCCCCGATCCATTGGACTTACGAAGTCCAAGTTTGTTGTCAAACATTTCAGTATTTCAACGCTTGGTACACCGTCTACGCCGTTGTTACACACGAGGATTGCAGTGCATAGGACTTCTCAAAAATTTCCTATACGTTGCAGTCCTCGATATGGAATCCAAGGGCATGCTCCTATGTACTCGTGACTGCGACCATCCGACAGGTACACACGTGCTACCTGGCGGCCACCCTTGTATGTCGTGCACATTTGCTGGCAAGAACAGTATTCTGATCGACCTGACGGAAGGTGGAAGTTTCATGGGTTTAGTTCCATATTGTGGACGCCAGATCGAGGATTCCGGATGTTTTCTGCTCCGTATAAGAGTCATCAGGTTGCTGGAGCATGAACGATCAATCTCTCGTTGGTCTCCTCGGCAATGAAACCCTCTTGGCTTGCTTTCGTCGTGCTCGCGATCTCTGGCTGCACGGAGGCCACAAGCTATTCATTGACCTCCAGTCTCTCTGGAGGTTCGTTCCTCGACGCCTTCTCTTGGCAGGCAATCGCTGACCCGACAAACGGGCGAGTGTGCGTGACGTCCTCCGTGCACTGAGACTTTTGTCTGACGGTGCGAGGTAGGAACTACGTCCCCCAATGGACTGCACAAGCGGATGGCTTGTATTGGGTTTCTGGAAACACTGTCACGCTAAAAGCAGACGACACGACTGTCCTCAGCTCCAGCGGACCGGGAAGAAACTCCTTCAGGCTGATGTCCAACAATCAGTACAGTAACCATGTCGCGATGTGCGTTCGCTGCTGATCCTCATTTTTTTCCTTCCTTCTGAGAAACACCGCAGTTTTGACATTGGTCACATGCCAGAAGGCTGTGGGACGTGGCCTGCTGTTTGTAAGTCGTTCTCTTAGTCTGAACGCGGGTCCGCTCAAGCATTTATTAGGGTTTGTTTCGTGTTGCACATGTCATCACAGTCTCCACTCACGGTTTCCGCCTGACCTCGGTCGTTGCATATAGGGTACGCTTGCTTGGTTCGACCTTTATTATAATTGATTCTCGTTCCCAGGAGGTTGGTGATAATTGGCCGAATAACGTGAGGATCATCATGATACCCGTTTCTGTGGACGATGGGTTCTAATGGCCACACAGGGCGAGATCGATATCGTCGAGGGCGTCAATAACAAGATTCCCAACCAGTCATCCTTTCATACGAGCCCGAGTACGTACTACAGGGATGGAAATCTGTTTCTCACTCTTCCGTAGATTGCGCCATGCCATCGTCTCGATGGATGACGGGGTATGTCTTGGGGCTTTCGTAAACGACAAGCGGTTCCATGTCTTTCGTTATAGGACGAGCGTCGGCGGGAACAACTGTGATGTCTACGCCAGCGATGATACCGGATGCGGTGTTCAGCTTGCCGACCCGAACAGCTTTGGACCCAACTTCAACAACAACGGCGGCGGCTGGTCGGTCTCGTCTCTTTGAATATTGACAGTGCCGATCGAGTGTGTTGATCCCACCAGGTATGCGATCGAGCGGAGCTCGACCTACGTCTCAATATACTTTTGGGAGCGCGGCAGCTCCTCTGTTCCACCTCAAGTGCGGTGGCCGGGGGACAATGTTGATACTAGCACCTGGGTAATTTGATGCGCGCTGATCTATGTGAACCAGTTTGTTGACGGTTCCCGTCAGGGCACGCCAGCGGCGTACTACCCGAACACAGACTGCGATTTCTCCTCGCATCTTGGACCCATGAACATCATCATCAATCTGACCTTCTGTATGTAACCCTCCGTTCGTCTGTTCCGCGTGTACCATAAGTCAACGATTCATTTCCGCAGGTGGAGATTGGGCTGGCGCTGTTTACCCATGGGACGGATGTCCCTCCACCTGTGTCGGTGAGCTGCACCAAGTAGAGCTCTCTCCCGGAAGCGAAACTGATGATTCGAACAGATTACGTGAACAACAACCCGGGCGCGTTTTCAAACGCGTACTTTGAATTCAACTCATTGTACATTTATGAGTGAGCAGTGCATTCCTGGTCGGCGGAAATCCCCTTCTTCGTTTTATTCTACGGAGGTCGTCGTCTTCTTGTTTCTCCTTGACACGATGTAATTTTGTAGTGTGATGGTATTGTGCGTAGACATGTACGTGTCAATCGTTGATGCGGACATTCCTGATCGTCAGTGCTTCAGGCCGTGTCCAGTTGTCCAGGGAATCTCACAGTACTAGTAGTACTAGTGGCAGGAAGAAACCGCACAAACTGATCATGAAGCCGCTTGAACCAGACGCGAAAACCCAAGTCTGAGATCTGAATCGTGGGAAGCTGTCACACATGTCCGAACTGTGTCCGAACTGGCGTGACCCCGACTGCCGATTCACCATCGATCGATCGACCTGTGGCAGCCTATGGCAACTTCAGACCCCACTGCGAAGCTCTGCAAAGTGTGCTCAAGGCTTGACTTCAAACTCCTGACGCATCCGCTTCAGCCCTGTCGCAGCCCACTTCCATGTTCGACGCCTCCTTTGAGGCGATTCGGAACTTTCCTCCGTCTAGGATCCATAGATGAAATCAGGAGCCGGCGCGCATCTTGTGGCATCTGTGGACTCGTTTCAGAACACTTAGATAAAGAGCCCGCACACCTTGATGGGGAATGTCGTATAACGGAAAGCGCACAGTTCTGCACCTTTGAGTTGCCCATCGGCATCAAGCCTTGCGATTCTGTCGTCACGCATTACCACCTCACACAGGCTTCTGTGATCTTCGATACATCCAGGGAAAATCAGTTCCAGGGCCCCTCCCTCCCATGGGAGCTCAAATCGAGAGATGAAGAATCTACCCACTACATTCTGAAATTCCAGGTCAGCGGTCGATATCGAGTTTCGATTATTGGCTCGGGTTTAAACAACTAGATCAAGGCTAAAACCAAGGGGAAGTCCGCTGCCGAAGCAAGAGGGGCAACCCGTTCTTCAAAAGTGGAAGAATTCCTTGACACCATTGGTGGCAGATACGTTGCAAGGCTAGTCAATGTGGAGCTCATACGTGATTGGCTTCGGCGCTGCGAAAATGGGCATGGAAAACATTGTGTACCTTCCTCTAGATTCTCGGACAGTCAAGGCAAAGTTCCCACCTTCGTCATCGACGTGAAGCAGTCATGTATTGCGGATACTCCTCAAGATTGTCGTTACGTTGCTTTGAGCTACGTCTGGGGCTCAGCCGCTGTCATCAAACATACCAAAGATAACTCCGAAAATCTCCGCAAGATTAATTCATTATCATCCTTGTCTCTTCCCGCCACCATCCGAGACTCCGTAACCCTTGTTCGTGATATTGGAGAGCGCTACCTATGGGTGGATTCCCTTCGTATCATCCAAGATGACGATAAGATGAGAGATCCGGAAATCAAGCGGATGGGATCAATTTATTCGATGGCTCTCTTCACCATCGTTGCTGCAGCTGGAGACAATGCTAACAGTGGCCTTCCCGGCATTAACCAAGGATCCCGCAGCCAAGTGCAGAAGATCCTCAAGCTCACGAACTGTGAACTTCTGACGGTCATTGATGTCAGCAGAACGCCTAGCGGAATCGATGAAACTGCATGGTCACAGCGAGGGTGGACATTCCAGGAGCGAGTCTTGTCCAACAGGATGTTAGTATTCTCGAAGGATCAAGTTTATTGGAACTGTCGTTCGGCAACCTACTCGGAGGAGCGGGCTCTGGAAGAAGTTCGAGATATTGATCAACTCCACTTGTCGTTCCCGCAAAAATTCACTGAAGAACGTCTGCTCTGGGAACCGCTGGCCCCACTGAAATACTGCAACACTTACGATGACCTACTCTCCGAATATCGACAGAGGCACTTGACTCATAACACAGACCTCGTGAATGCATTCAGTGGCATTTCCGAAATTCTTGCATCATCCCAAAAGGATACATTCTTCTGGGGTCTCCCAGAATCCATATTTTCGTATGCAATGACATGGTTCTTCACGGGTCGTTCTGCACGAAACAGTGTCGAAGTGCCTGTCCTCGACGGCAATGGCTGTACACGCATGGTTCCGTTTCCTTCTTGGAGCTGGGCAGCTTGGTCAGGAACGGAGCTGAACCCTCTTCCCTTCCTCCATGCTGGGCGTGGCACTCACGTGCGACCCCTGGTTCATTTCTATATGGTGGACGTCGAACACAAGCTGGTTAAGATCAGAGAACGACAATGGGAAGACAGCTCAAAGGATAGCACCTATTGGCGAGTCGACGACCCACCCCCACCCCTCGCACGACATACCGTTTTCCGAACGGGCCAGCTACGCTTCTGGACCATGCTTGCGAACGTGAGAGCCATACGACGATGGAGATTCGGTGGTCAGGGTCAGGTTGAATATATACCTTTTCGAATCCCTTCCAATTTCAAGCCAGAACCACATTCCACCCATTATCCCTCCGAGATCGTGGATCAGGACTTCATCGTGATCGCGGCAAATAGTCCCAGAAATTTGATCCTTTTGGCTATCGAATGGCAGGACGATGTGGCATATCGGGTGGGGAGCACAGACGTCGAGGAAGCAGATTGGCTCCAGGTGGAGAACAGGGTGTGGCGGTTCGTTACGCTTGGATAATTCCGTGGACCATCGGTGCTGCCAGTATCATCTGCACACGCTTACCCTCCCGGTTTCGCAGCGTAGTCTGGCTTGTCCGCCACCGATACTTCTTGGTCACAGATATCTCTTCGCAACAAAACTTCCATGAGCTCACCGACCTCTGTAGGCTAACACCTTACTAGGTGAAGACACATCAAATAGCATACGAACTTCTCTATCAATCAGGATTATCAAGTTCATACAAATAATTAGACTGTATTATGAATCGAGACCCTTCTCTGAATCAATGCTACAACAAAGGGAGACAAATTATCGGTTACAGGAATCCTCGGTCCGTAATAATGACAATATGGAGTGTCCGATGCAAAACACGCTACTGGACAACGATGCGCTTTGCCTGCTGTTCTGGATTGGTCTTTGGGAAGGTGATCGTCAAGACGCCGTTCTCCATCTTGGCTACCACATCATCGGGCTGCACATGCGACGTCAATGTCCGATGGTCAAGGAGAAATAAAAATGTCGCAAGCTCACTTGTGTCCCAAATGGAAGTTGCAACGTCCGCGAGAACTTGCCGGAGCGGCGCTCACGAACAGCGTAACTCCTCTCTTCTTGCGCATCGGAACTCACGAACTCGCCGGAGACGGTCAACCGGTCTCGCTGGACGTCGATCGCGATGTCTTTGGATGTCAGGCCGGGCAGCTCAAACGCTACCTTCACCGTGTTGTCATCCTTGGATTCGTGAAGGTCCATTCTACAGTGTTTTAGTAAAGACGAACTCAAAAGGTAGGATCTTACCTTGGGCGAAACACGTCGCCGTGCCGCTGGGTGACGTGCTTGGCTTCTGTCAACGGACTACAAGCGCGGGAACAGAATCGAGCAGCCAGCGCATCTCCGAAAAGACGGTCAAGTTGGGTGGCAGGGTCGTAGAATTGAACAAATGCCATTTCTGATGTGCAAGGGTCTTGGAGGTTAAGACAGTGATGTGGTCGAGAATTCTAAAGATGTGATGATAAAACGACTATCGACGCTCCTCTTTTTATAAGCTTAAACAATTCATCTGCAACATTCTGGAGAGATGGAGAATATGTGCGTATGTTAGCGCGGTGCGTGGGTGACTATTCGGTAATCTTCCAGATGCTTCGTGGGGGTGAAGCCTGTTTTGGAAGGAAACATTATCGATATCTATTTGAGAATTGCCAAGATTCCAAACGGCCTTAATTAAAACCCTCGTAGTTGGACCAAAACTACGGTACCGCGTTTGACCAGGCCGGGTTCGACATAAGTTGGATCAAGGACCCTTCTACTAACCATAGTGCCATCTATCACCACTCTCGCATGCGAAATGCGCAACGAGCACACGTTTCTCGCCTCATGCTCATGAACTAGAAAATATGCGATCGAAGCCAAGACGCTGGCACTTGAATCAGCTGAACTATCAACCGAGCGTTCGCATCATTCGTTGACCGTCATTGAAGCTAAGTTTGAACCCCTCTTTTACACTAGCAGTCACCAGGTTGTGCAGTGCAGCTGCGTCGAGGCTCATGGGACCATCTTTGGGACTGAATATTGAATCATCACGGCGCGCCCCACGCTTGGTCAGCCAGTCAACTGACAAAACCCGCACCACAAACCGCCATCCGTCGGCGGTACATCGAGCAGACGGTTAATCCGAACATGCGATCGTCTCTCGTGTGTATAAGTCCTTACGGGCTTAGCTCTAGCTGGAAAAAAATATGAACAGTGAATCCATCGGCCGTCGAGCAAAGGGAAGACCGTGGCGTTTCAACGTTTTTCCGTTCGCAGTCGAAGCTGACAAACACAACTGCACGGCCGCCGATCATCCCCGGAAACCTGAAAGGATGTCATTCGCTTCGCAATAATACCTAGCTCACTGACCAAGCTCGGTGTACCACGGCCGACCAGACCACGTCAACAGGGTGACTAGAACCTACATTCCAACTGTTGTGCGTTTGGCGTCTTCTGTGTCGTACTGACATGTTGAGGTCTCATGATCCACACTCCCGCTCTTCCTAAACAGACAGAATGAGCATTCCCGCTTGAGTTGCTTCATGCCACCCAGGGGTCTGAGATGTCTCAGGCCTGTGGAAACGGAGACAGGATAACTATGTGGTGCAACTGGGGACCGCGGAAAGGAGGACTAACCGAATCTGTTGGGGTGCGCGTTGCCTGGCTAAACGGAGGACGCTATCAGGCCTGCCAAGCGAAGGCTTGTCCCGTTGGAGAAAGGACGTCTTTGGACGATATACCCATCCAACCACAAACCCTAGAAACCCTGTTGACGCGGTCTGTTTGGCTGTGGTGTGTCCAACCTGGCCGATGTTCTCAATTGGATCGCAGAGTAAACAACGTCGTTGCGGATTCCCGGTCCTTGGGAATGATCGAACGTGTTGTCGCGTTTGTTAGCTTACTGATGACGTGGCGGACATCTAGGGTGCCCTTGCTGCCCCTGTATCAGTTCCTAGGTATTATGAATCTGGCGATATTCGCATGTTAGTGGTAGTATATCGCTGAGTCTCCGTCCGATCAAGCGGACCAGTATTATCCCCCCCACTCTCCGCCCGATCATCAGGTCTCCACCAGCACCGACTCTTCACCAGGAACCCCCGCCGTTGCGATGTCCCCGAATCTGGTCGATACCCTCATTGTTGGAACAAAACTGCTATACATGGATCTCCAACTTCATTCGAGCTCCTTCGCGGGAACGAACAGCACCGCTTGCGGCATTGGGAGTCACAATTCGCACTTACAGAGGCCGCGCCCAGTCGGAGCGAGCCGCGCTGGAAGAGAAAGAAGATGAGAAACAAAGGGAGGCCGAATCATTCGCCCAGTCCGGCATTTGAGTTCCTCTCAGCTTGTTTTTTACTTGACAGGTTTCTTGAATCCCAGTCTCACCAAAGCCCTGCTTGTTGTGCTTAAAACTATTTCAGGCGTCTACATTACTAGTGAGTTCTTGTGGTTTCCGCGCTTCAAGCTAGGCGGCTTCGCGCACAATGGTAGGGGTCGTGCGACGATAGGTTGAATTGAATGAGATGCTCGTACAAGTGACCTAGACAGTCGCTATATTCCTAATTCCATTTTCTTGGTTGGTATACATGGTCGTCGCCGCTTCATGGGGTGACGGGATCAAGCAATGAGCCGCGGGCAGCCAACGAGTCAGCGATATCAATGAGACGGATCCGGAAACGAAAACGAAGAAAGAGGACTAGAAAAAGTGACGAACGATTTCACATGCGTGCCAACAGCTCGATCTCCTTCTTGCCCACCTCGGTCCACCACTTTTCGGCCTCCACGTCAGCGTCATACCCAAACTGCCGCTGGCTCTTGAGCTTGTCCGCCCATTGGTTTGCGTTCCCGTGACCCTGATCAACGGCGGGGTTTGACTCGAGGATGCCATTCATCTCGAGGACGCTATTGCCGTTGACCTGCTTTTCGACCGACGCGGTGCTGTACACCCTCTGCCTCACTTCCTCGCTCTCCTCACTCAGCGCGATCTCCATCATCGTCTTCATCTGTCGATCGCGCTCCTCTTGCTGGAGGCCGTCGGGAAGGTGGAACACGTGCTGGTTCAAACGTGACGACGCCTGCGTCTCGGTGGCGCGCGAGTACCGGATAGACTCGTAGGCGCGCAGTAGCGGACCGATCTGTGCGTGCGCCGACAACCGCGAAAACAGGTTGCCCAACACAGCCGCATCCTCGACCTAAAAGTACCGCAAATGAAATGAGGGTGCGTTTCATACATGCAGGGGAGGCGGCGCAAACAGCAAATCCGACCCACGGGCAAGAAAGAGCGCGAATACATGGTCGGACGGGGCCGAAATCAAAGGGGAAAACAAGCACTCACGGCAATGGCAGATCCCTGCGCCCGGTAAGGCTGCGGAATGAGGATAAAAGGACATGAGATAGGTCTCCTGAAAGGGGGAAACCATTCGCACCAGCATCGGATGACACGAATCACCCAATAATGCCAACTTACCGTCCTTGTGGACCCACGTGCTGAGTGGGGCACGGTCCATGAGTTTCCAATCAAGCGTCGATGGGATAAGCGCAAGGAGTTTCTGGATTCTGCGTGTCCGGGAGACCAGTCAATGAGAATGCGTTCACGCAGAAGATTGGGGTTGGGAGATCGTACGCACCGTGGTTCCCAACCCACAAAGTCGGCTCTCATCTTGTCAGCGCTGCCCTTCGCCGTCCAGGACTCGACCGAACCACTGTCGGGATGAACCATAACGAGGTTGAACTCCTTCTTGGCTCGCTGATTTAGAACATTTCATCGATCAGTAAGCTAGATTCATTTTTGGCAAATAAAAGGGTGCTAGGCACCGGATGTCAATTGTGATCACGTACGATGAAATAAGTCACGATGTGCCCTCGAGGCCCCATCCAACCGACCATGCAGGGGTTTTCCAGGAGGGGTCGAAGGTCTGGGTCATTGAGCAAGTGCTCCGCGGGGATGATGGCTCTGTATGCCGCGTCGCCGGTAGGCATCGGTTTGTCAGGACCTCCAACGACGTATTCACGGGTGGTGCTCTTTACGCCGTCTGCCCCAATGACAAGATCTGCGTGTACTACTTCGCCGGATTCGAGGGTGAGGGTGGGAACGGAGGGATCCATAGAGACGACGCGACAGTTTGTGCGAATAGTGACGAGAGGATGAGGCTCTGCGAGCTCATAGACCAAACGGTGAAAGTCGGCTCTCTGTGTTACTGGGCTCAGCATCCGAACACAGGGAGGAGAGGGAGGGGAAGCATACATGAATGTGATAATAGGGCGCGCCATAGTTCTGGTCCATGGTATCACCCCACTTTGTCCATGCGATGGTTTCTCCCGTACACCCTACGAAAATGAACCAGGGGGTTAGAGGGACTACTAGGGTGGGAGACGGGGCATACATCGTCTGAGAGTGATCGCCTCGGGTTTAACAGCAACCTGCTTGAGTTTGTCGCCGAGACCCCAGCGGATCAGGAGACGGCTGAGATTTGGGCTGACTTGGATGCCCGCACCAATCTCGCCGATGTGGAGGGCACTCTCGAGGCAGGTGATGGTATGCCCGGCCTCCCCGAGAGTGTAAGCGGCAGCTAAACCGCCAAGACCACAGCCGACAACGACTATGTGGATGGGCAGGGCGGCCTTGCGTCCCTGGAAGAGCGGGATAGGATGTTCAGGCATAGCGGAGGACTGCGGAGGAGGAAAGGATAATACCCATGGGACATCCGGAAGGAACCAAATATCTTATAGGTATGGTGGGACCTGACGTGACCGGTTTTGATGGCTGTCCTGTCTGGACTCATCCATCGGCGGTTCGGAACGACGTACGATGCAATAGGGGGGCCATTGTTTCAATTCAAACACGCATATCGATATAATTGCAATCTAGTTGCTGCTGACGCAAACCGATCAGAGACGCGAATAAACAGTAGGATGAACACTTGATCCGGTCCATTTAGCCTAGTTCATCTTACCTGCGAACTATATCATTTCTCACAGAGCCATATCACGCCTACGACGTCCTCGTCGAACGTGTCCACGCAGCCATTTGTCGACGCGTTACCTTGCACCAGTTCGTGGGAATCAAACCATCCACTTCATCATGGCCGACATCCATGGTCGACTCCAGGACAACTACCATAAGCTTGCCCTTCAATATAATACGGCCAGATCAGACCTCTCTGCTTTGCTTGAAACATTACGCGATGATGTACTCCCCCAGCTCACCCTCGAGCTCGCTCTTCCCGACTCTGACGTCGTTTGGCTCTCCGAATGGCTTTCGGACATGGGTAAGTTGTCCTTTCTGTGTTTGCTTTCCTCGCTGCACCGCACATCCCCTGCAGCATCTGTTTTCCGTCTTTTGAAGGTGAGCTACCTACGTCGGGCAACCCTTTCACTTCCTGTATTCAATACCCCCTTTCCCCTCGTGTAGCGTCACAAGTTTATCCGCCCTTTCACGTTACAAGAGATCCGCAACATATCCATATGGCGTTTCCAAGTTCTCCGCCCACTTCTTCGTCTTCCTTTCCCTGCATTGTTCCACTGCCTCCCCCCGCCGATCACAGATCCCTTCGGCCGCCCATTAGTCTTTCTCAGACTTGTGGCCATCCAGCCCCTGACATTCTCCGTCAAGGATGCGCTTCTCCAAGAGGTGGAATGTCTCCGCCTCCATCTCAGATATGTCCACAACCACAGTACCCAAAGCAACACAGATTCTTATCCGCTCCAATACCTCGCTCTTATCGATCTCGACGGAGCTTCAATGCAAAACTACGTAGGTCCACTGTATTCAATCGCATGTCCATTGAGTTCCGAAAACAATCGAATAAAGAACCTTGAGTTCCTTGCATGGTTTTTAACCGACATCATACCTCGATATCCTGGGATGCTAGCAGCGGGTAAGTACCCGAACCCATAGGGCGCAGTCCATGTCTCAGGACGAGTG
The DNA here is from genome assembly GCA_038094155.1 of Pulveroboletus cf. aberrans. Classification (NCBI taxonomy): domain Eukaryota; kingdom Fungi; phylum Basidiomycota; class Agaricomycetes; order Boletales; family Boletaceae; genus Pulveroboletus; species Pulveroboletus cf. aberrans. Next base: position 56,179 of record JBBPTO010000017.1, on the reverse strand, counting down.
CAAAACGAATTTTTTTGGCCCTGAATCAATTATAGTGTTTCTGCTGAACTGTTCGTGGATACATTCCAGTGCTTGGTCTGTGGCAAAGTGTGTCTCACTCTTTGTTCCAACCACCACTCGTGTCGTTCTGATGGGACATTCGCTCAATCAGGCGCCTCCTTCCCTCCTCGGCCGCTGCCCGCGTGTTCTTTCCTTCCAAGGAGCAGCTTCTCGGCTATTGTTCGCCTGCCGCATTGCCAGCAGGTCAGCACATTTTGCCCATCGGAATCGCGGTCCGTAGCTGATCCTCCCTGCTGTGATTGATCGTGGACAGAATATGGCGGCTCGTTACCTCCCATAGATCAGATCGACGACGCACTTCGGTGGCCATATCAATCCAACCACCTACCGCCGCCGCCGCCGCCGCTACCACTATCGCCAGTAGCGCTTTCGGGCCAAATTCCTGTCACAGAATCACCCATCGCATCATCTGCCGCCACGCAGCCACGTGCAGCTCCCGACCGCGTCCCGTCGACGATCATCCTGCCGCCGTTTTCGCCGCGGAACCCGTTCTACGGCTATCCGGCAATCGCTTCGCTGTCGCGTCCCCACGCAGTCCGACCCGCGCGGAGGGGCATACACGAGCTCGTGCGTATCCTCGCGATATTGTGGTGGCGCCGGTGGGGGAGTTTAGTGGGCAAAGGCGCTTGGTTGGGTGGGTGCGCGTGTGCGTTGGCGATCGCAGTTCTGACCGTGCGGAGAGTCAAGCGTGCGGGGATAATGACAACTAGGATGACGGGGGGCCGACTGGCAGCGCTATGAGGGAGATGTTGGTGATCAAGGCATTGTTACGCGCGACACGAACGTGACGTGAGGGGGTCTCTTGGCAACGAAGGACAATTTCAGCTGGTCCACGCCGATTCCTGCTTTATGCGTTTCGCTTTTTTTCTCAGATGCCCACTGTCACGTCCGTACTCAGGGACCTGGCCCCGTTCACTGTGCACGTGGGGCAGCGATCCAGGACTTGCTAATGACCGCGTGCCACACGGAATTGGTCGAGCTGTTGCAGTGTTCTCCTGGTTGCTTGCCGACCTGACGAGGGACACCGATACGTATCGGAGAGACGGGACGATCGCTTCATGTACGTGTATGCATGCACGAGTTTCGTATCCCAGGGAAACGTTGAACGAGACGCGTTAGACAATCAGTTCGCGACCGTACGCTGCTTCGCGTGCACGCGATCTGGGAGACCCTTTGTGGTCAGCAACGCAAACTTTCCTCACCATGCGGCGACTCACCATGCATGATAGGCGCGTCGCGCCAAGATATTCGAGAGAACGGGACCTCTTCACGCGTGCGTGTGCACCTATGTGACAGCCCCGTGACTCTTTCGCAAGACTGGGCATCCGCGCATCACGGTGGTCGCTCGTATAAACCGCGAACGGGCCAGACGATTCATAGCTCGATCGAGGGAACGGGTGCCACTCCACAGCGAAAAGTAAAACAACTTTTGATCAGCATCTCAGTTGTGGTTAGTCATGGACTGGTACATGGCAAATAAGTGTCCGTCACCTGAAATCAGCATTCTGACCTGACGCTGATGCGCTCATGTGGTCGAATAGGAGTCCGAGTCTGAACATCTGATCACAGAAGACCATGATGACGACTGACGGCACCTCGGACCCTGCAACAGAAAACCTGGGTGCGCTTTGTATTGCACATTTGCAGGAAAAGGATATGCATGGCAACCAGGATGTGGCAGCGTTTGGGGCGCAAAAAATTAGATTACCGAAATCTGCCAACCTCAAGGCTCGGACTCCGGCCTGGGACTTGCTGTGCCAGCATGTCGAGCATACATACCAGGCTATGAGCACGACACTATGGTTGAACTTCAAACAAAGAAGATCAAAGACGCTCACAAGATGCTGCTTATTTCAAAGTCGGATCGGGCTTATACCGTGCGTTGCATCACTGCAACAGTGTCTATCTGTGTTTTTGAGTACCTCGATCAGTCATCAGACAACATTGTTGATTATAAACGTCACTACTGAGGAAGTCACACAAAATTAGCGTCAGTATTGGACGCTGATTTAACGTGTCCAGTGATTAGCGTCACGGTCTTTTTTTTTTACGCAGATCAGCGTCGCGGATACTGATAATGTGCCGTCTTAATTCGCTCCCTCTGTGTGACCTTCGTGGCTTTGGTCCGAAGGTGCGTCTTCTCATCCATGATCATCACTCCCGGACGCTCGCAGCGAACAGAACGCAACCAATTGGATATCGCTTTGTTCCCACCCCTGGTCATTTGTTACCCGTCTGCTTGCTGCATCGTACTTACCCTGGCGATGTATGTAACCGGATACGTATCGGAGATGGGACCATCACCTCATGGTTCGCGTGTGCATACACCCACTGGTACGAGACCCTCGCACCCCGTGCTCCGTCATCGCTATAAGGAAGACCCAATCATAACCACAATGCAACCATGACAATGATGAGGAGCACCCACCGTCGTCTCCCCTTCTGTCATATTACCATGTCGTTCGTCAAGACAGTGGAGACCGACCAGACACAACCGCTTCAGGCGCAAAATCGTCACGTAAGCTTCCGTCCGCCGTCAAATAATAGGATTCTGGAGCAGAGATTTTCCAGATGGTCAAACATGTCAGTTTCTAAGGCGCGAGCGGACCAAATTCGCTCCATGCAGGGACGCGTGCATCCACGAGAACATTGTAGCCGTCCGACGGTTCAAATATAGGCGCACAGCTCCCAAAGGGCGTCCGCCCGTCGCGTATGGACGATGATCGCTCATATGCGCTCGCGTCTACCCGGTAGAAGGTTAAAAACTGTACGTCGATTTCGACCAAGCTGAGACGGGATCAAGCAGTGTGTGTGTGCGTGCAGCCACGAGGCTTGGTGCGGAAGGCCAGGATGTCCACCCTACATGCCATCGACCAGGATCGCCGCTCCGAGTCGCAAGCACTCGCGCGAACTGGGTGCAATTCATCAATACCCTCGTGGCTTGATCCGAAGGCCCGCACACCAAGATAATCGCTCCCGGACACTCGATGGATATGTATCAAAGAGACAGGACGGCCACTCCATTCATGCATGCATGAGGCCTTGGTGGCGCGATCGGAAAATACGTTCATCATGGATTCGATATTGCCTGTCTAGCGGCCCCGATCGTGGATCACTTCTCGTTGCCATGCATAAACGAGGCCACAGTGTAAGTTCAGCTGGAAAACTCCGACGCGTTGAGACAGCGAGAACCATCGGTTTTGATGATGAAAATTTCTGGACAGGACCAGATATCTCGCTACGCATGCGCACACGCGTCTGGAGGACCCGACTAGAAAACCGGGCGGACGCCCACATCATGCATCAACGATCATCGCTTCCGAGTCTATGCCCTCACGTCGAGCGGGAAGTGCGACGGGCCGTCGATTTCTGTCGGCCCGGTATCAATCGATCGAGATGCAGGACTTCGTATGCCACATCCACTCTGGAGATCCCCACCGTACGGACTGGTTGGAAGACACGTCCTTCCATCCTACACGTACCAGCGGTCGGTCGTTGATGCATGATTCGGATTCACCCACGATGACCACTCCTGTGCGATCGCGTGGAGCGGGATCGGTGATCGATGATCACGATGGTGATGCGGATGATCGTTGGCACACACAACAGTACACGGCTGAATTGTTCCCCATCATGATGGTGGTGTTCTCGGTGTCGCGCGCTCGGGCAACGCTATATCACGTGGCGCCAAGGGTGCCACTCGTCCGAGCCTCGGACGGATCTCGTTTAGGCCCTTGATAGACCAGTGGGGCCTTCTTCGTAAGTGCATCGCCAGCAGATCCGTACGTTGGCCGACCTCCATTCCATCCCCATCTGAGTCCTCTTGGCATGGCTTCTGTTCGTGGAACGAGTGTTCCTTATGGCGCACGCGAATGGATTATCGTGATGACAGTCGACTCCTCGCAGGACATGCGCCATGGCCCCCGCCAGGTAGACATTTTGACCGTGCGCCTGGCTAGCTAACCGCACAGCGTTTCGGAACGGGGCCCATTCCTGCGATTGTGACACGCCCACACCGCCAGTCACTCGGATGTAGGACCTGCAGGGACGGTCCAGAGCGGACGAGTATGTACAATAGGGACCGCGGTACATAGGATGAGCCTGACTCCGACGTTGAGTCTGAATGACGAACGTAGTAGACCTGGACTTGAGCCAAGCTTGGCAGCCACCCCTAAGAAAGGGTCGGCGGATTATAATCACGGTCGTCCAGCTTGGATACGCTTCCGCTCTTCAGGCCCATTGATGGATGAGCACGCGATCCCCAAGGCCGGAACTATCTCATCCGATGGCCAATCCGAATGGTTCCGCGTATCCCCCACGTCCTCGGCAACCTCGGACTGTGTCGCCAACGCCCGGTATGATTAGCCTTGGTGACTTTTTACCTTTAAACCTGGGTTTCCATGGTTTTGCCTTTGTCCTTGAGCTTGGGCACAATCATATCGCAAGTTTTACTTAAAGAGACGCTGACGATGAAGCATCAAACGATCAAACCTTGAAGCATCAGGCCTGGTGTTTCAAGGGACCCAAACGCGAAGGCAAACGCAGACATGCGCTCTGACATGCGACTGGAAACGGATCAACCCGACGATGCGATCTACCCAAGTCCACACGGGTGCTTGTCCGAGCCTATACCACCGTTCCTTCTCTCCCGCGCGATCTATGACACCCAAACCAACCCTGTTGCGAAACACGACCCTCGACAAGTTCCGTCTAGTTCATCATCGTTTCGAGCCCACTCTAGTCACCACGAGTCGAAAGGCGGATACGCCGTTCGGGATGCAGAAATAGATGCCGGCAATTACCGCGGGGATATAGCCTCCCAAATGCGTTCCAAGAATGGTGACGATAACGACGATAGTGCATGAAGACGGTGTGGACATCGACGATAAATGAGCGATTTGTCTGTGTACGGCTCTCCCCCCCCAACACGCGCGTAATTGCGGATCACACCTCCAGGGGAGGAACGCACCGCGGCTGAGCCCAGCGGAGCCCCTACAAGAAGTATTCGGGAAGCTAAAATAGGTATCAGCATCGAAGTGATGTCAATGAAGACAGGCTTTTGTGAGCGAATGAGGATGCATGGCCCCTAAAGTACAGCCAAGCTAAAAAAAGTCGTCCAACCCACCTTACCACCCACATTCTGCGCTGGCTGATGACTCGGTCCGTCTCGTTCGTTCTCCGGCGCAGCCTCAAACACGTTAAAATACATACCACCGTCTGGGCCCACTTCAAGGATGCTTGCCGAGTTGCCGCAACGATAACAATAGTTGGGAGCGGACCATACCGTGGACAAATGTTTGTCAAAAAGCGACGAATAACCCTCCATACAGAGTTGATGTGCGCGGAGGATGTGGGACATGTTATTTGTCTCGAGGAATTTGTGTACGACACCCGAGCCAAAGGTGTATCCCGCGCCTCTGAGTGCGACATATCGACGGATCGACAAGGAAAGAAACAAAGGGACCATCAGCATACTGCATGGAAAAAGAAGCAGAAGTAGAACAGTGAAGTATGTGGAGCCCGGGGCACCACCACCACCGTACCAACCTAGGTGATATTGCAAAGTCTTCTTTCTCTGCATCCGGATCTGACCATACGAGATCCGCCATGGGTCCTTCATGCGGGATTTCTGTGAAGCAAATCCATTTGCGAGCCATGAGGTGAGGAGCGTCAAAGAAGCAACAAAAAGCAGGGCCTACCTCGAAACCGATCGACGACCTTGATCTGATCGACTGAATGGATGGACGGCGAGAGCCCTAAAGAACGCACTATGTCCCTGATTTCAATAAGGAGATGCTCAAGTAGCACGTACCACCATGGACGCAGAATATTCGATCGTCAATCACGACGGAGAGTGTCAAGAAGTCGAACATGTCCGTGAAGTAGGTCCATACATGTGATGAGCCATATTTACGAACGCATTCTGTGTAGAAGCCATATGTCTGCGCAAAAACCAAAAAGGGCGGTAAGGAGAAGAGTACAAACGGTGGTATAAAAAGACGTGCTTGGGTAACTGCCCTAGATTCGTGGTTACCACGGATGAGCTGGATACGATCAGGGTATCTTAGCTTAAGGCATGTCAGCAGAGATATTGTCTCGACGCTAAAAAGACCACGATCGACATAGTCCCCTAGGTACGAGGGATGGGAAAACATGAGTCATGGCGAATTAACCCTCGATGTTGACTGACCGAGAAAGAGATAGTTAGTATTAGGAGCATAACCGCCTATGCGAAAAATCTCGATAAGATCGTAAAACTGGCTTGGAGGGTGATTTAGTGGCGTCGATAGCGGCACGACGAGTCAACATGGGCTCACCCATGGATATCACCGACGACGGTAACCGGGGCGGAGATGTGGACAACGTTGGACTCCCTCATGAGAACTTCCTTGGTCTTTTCGCATATTTCACGCAAAAGGGCCTCGTGCAGGAGCTGCTTTCGGAGGAGTTGTTCGATGCACGCGTCGAGGTCGAATGGAGCCATTTGGAGATTACACGCGAATTCGGCGGATGCGACACACGGCTGTTTTTTCTTGTTTGTATGCTCGTGATCTCGTTGGAAAATTAATTGAAAATTAATCAAAATAAAATAAAAATTCGTCAAAGGCGTCCTTGTCGTTCAAGTTGCCGCTGCATCACCCCTGGGCCGCACGTAGATTCAGGGTATACTCTGATAGCTCAGGCTTCAGGGCCCAGTCCTAAATCAGTCGGTGCGTAAAAGTTTGTCTATGCGATCTCGGCAAGTCGGTTTGTTATGTGTCCGTTGCACAGGGCAGGTAACCTGGGCAAAGTTAAGTTTGCGACCACAACCCGCGTAGGACGGAAATTTTTTTATTTACCAGGCCGTCACTCAGGCTGGGTAGCTGTGCCTTGGCTCCGTCCTTGAGGCAGTCGCGTTGTAACCCAGTTTCTGCTCGTCACACTTCTCGTCCCATTTCACCTTCTGGTGCAGCTCGACAAGAAGCCCTTGTCATTGGTTGCGAAGCCGCCCTCGTTTTCCCGTGCCCTCGCCCCGTGTGCGATCCCAACGCCAACAGTCATAACTCGATCATGGCAAGATGGTGACGGATATCAGACTTCGGAATTTATTTAAGTCAAACCAGCCATCGCGCACGCAGTGCCGTCAGGTTCGTTTGACGCTACTCTCGTCTTTCCCGAGATCACCTTCTGGCGATTTGAATTTTGAACCCTTCTTATCACCGCCCAGTCCATTTATATACATATGCGTATGTGCTCTTTACGCGCATTGATTCGGGCGGACGCAGTCGAGATCACCTAATCGGTGCCTACGACGGATGCCTTGAAGCTCGATGGCACGCGAACGACGGAACCACTGTTGCCACCATGCGACAAGTAAGAGGTTGCGATCGCGGTACGGTCGCGGGAACACGTGCTCAAGGTTCGCAAAAGCCCGCTACATGTCTCGCCGGCGCAATCGCACGGGCGGCACCGAGGACGAAAAAGGATTGAAGCAACGTTGAGCCAGTGGGATTGGCTCACTTACGCGCATGCGCCACTGCAAGCGCTTCAAGTCTCTACTTGGATGGACACGGGTAGCTTGTGTTTGAGGTCGGTCAGAGTGATCCGTATGATCACGATGAATGGCACAACTCGCGCAGCTTGATTTCATGTACCGTTTCCGGGAACAAGAGGTAGCAATATGGTTGCTAAAAACGGGTGACGAATGGCTGCGGGAGGCTAATCCGACATGATGGGATGTCCTTGTCAATGATGAGCGCCCAAGAATCTCGAATTTGTTGGTGCATCAACTGCCAGCGGAAGCTGAGCCCGTCGATGGATGCCTGCCACCGATAGGAAGTGATGGCATCGGAATGAGTCAGGCCGTGAAGTAATAAGGCGTGCTCAGTTGGCCCTTCCCGGCATCCCCTCGGGACTGGGGTAATGAGGAGTGTTGCTTGCCCGATGGCAAAATGTCATTCCCACGACAGGACACTCGGAGGCTGGTCGCCGAGCGAGGGGGGGTAGAGTTTGGCGGGGAGTATCTAGTTGCCCTTCTGTAGGCTGTGCGCAAGTGGGATCACAGTCATCTGCATATCAGATCTCTCCGCTTAACGTTAGATGAAAGGAGCGTGCTTCAAGCTGAAGGGAATTCTGAAGGCCCCATGGCAATATCAAGATGCCGTACGGGGTGCATCATACGCAGATTTAGTATGCTTGATATATCGTTGTTACGATACCAGGGACGATCCCTTCTCGATCTCGAAAGTCAAGTTTCAGGTACTCTCCCACAGCCGAACTTGGCCAGTACTCTAGCCAATTCTGCGTCTCCAAATCTCGTTGGTCTTCTCGGTTTCCTTTTTTTTCTTTTTACTTCCGTGCCGGCATAGCTTGGTGTCACGGCGCGTGAGAGAGGTCCTAGGCTAGCGTGTTTGCGTTGCACAGCAGCCTGTTCTGTTCAGAATCTTGCTAGCCCCGAGATCTTGGCCATCAGGATGTCGCATCTTCGTACGGAGAACTTATCCCATTGAGGTCGCTTCTCAATTTCTCCCCCGGCCAATCCCACTCCACTGACATCTCCAGCGCCATCGTCGAACCGAACCCGAAGCGTCCCTGGACCGCATCGCCCTTCTTCAGATCTCTGCACGCTTCGCTCCGTGGCCGTTATCGCTCCCGCTCCGCCCGATTTCACGATGGCTACCGGAATGATCTGGGCGTGTACTCCATCCCGGCCTCACTATACTCTCTGAGATGTAATGATTTAGTAACACCTCTTTTCATTAAGGTACGTTGCTAAGACATGTTACTTTGGCAGGCGATCCTATTACAACAATATTTTCCTATATAACCTACCCTCCTGTGAGTCTTGCCGTCTCGTAGCTCAGACCCTTGCCCTCTACCTGAACCCCAATGCAGTACAACCACTACACCTCCGCCACTCACCAGGCTCATTCCGCTCATCAGTCCCCCGATGAATATGCCTCAGCCTATCCGGATCCGTCTCATCACCATTCCGCCTTGTCATACGCCGCTGTCACCCCAGCCACTCATTTTCCCGCCGGCTCCATTGGTGCGTCACTGCGTCATTCACTTTCATTTCGCTGATAGGCTCTGTCTTGACAGCTCACCAAAACTTGCCACCTTCGTATCCTTACTCGCCATACACCACCCAGAGTACACCAGACGGCGATCGCTCATACTACGCGAACTCCTCTCAGGCTCCACCAGTCGAGCACTACCCCTCACCCAGTTCCCCTACAAACTCATCGTATGCGTCACCCAGCCATCCAAGCCACCTGAGCCCACAGGCATCTCGGCATCATGCCCATCTGCCCCAGCAGCCGCAGCAACAGTTCATCCCTACCCCATCTCAAGCTTACCAAGTCTATTCTGGATCCGCCTCTTCGGCTCGTTCTCGGTCCACCGTCGAACCCTATTATCACATGTCCCCTAATCCTCAGCACGTCATCCATGCACCCCCCGCGTCGTCGACGCATGCCACTAGCGGCAGAAGCACTGGACACAGCCGTAGCTCCTCCCACTCTAATCATCCACATGTAAACACTCATACCGGTACGGTCGTCGTTGGCGCCGCCGAGCGTTACCCATGCGACCTCTGCGATCGTTCCTTTACGCGCCTCCACGATCGCCGACGACACTATGAAACGGTGCACGCCACGTCCCCGGTGTCTCACACATGCCGATTCTGTCAGAAAGGCTTTAGTCGTGCGGACTCACTCAAACGCCACGTCGACAATGGTTGTGATGACATGCCTCGGTAGATTTTCGGCCCACCCCATCCTTGGCTTGTTTGATATCGAGCCTGGGAACACGGTGGGGGACTAGGTCCGGCTCGGAGACTGTTCAAATGCGGGGTCTCGGTTCGTGTAGACTCAATCTACTTCCTCTGAATGATCCTTGTTTTGAGTCGTCGTTTTTCATCTCAAAACGTGAGAGAGTTGGGCTTCGGCCCCTCCGTGCGCGCGTGCTGGCGTTGATGATGATGATCAGCGTCAAAATTGTCATGTTATTGTTATCGTTTCATGAACCCGTTCCCAATTGTCCGCATGCTCCCCGTCCCCCTTGTTGAGTCCTCACCAGAGCACATAGGTATATTTAGGTCCAAGTATATAAAAGTAACACGTTCACTTAATTTGTTATTATCATCCTTTTCTTGTTCAAATCATTTTTTGGAAAGTAAGTATATGCATGACACCCACATATCCTTTGTAATCCTGCACAATCAGTGGCCCTTCGCACAGCACATGTGTTCGACTAGAACGGTTTGAGTGCAGACCGGACCACCGATGCCGCATTTCGAAACTGTCTTACGCCTCATACACACGGACAGGTACCCATGCCGGAAGGATCATTGCGCATGTCAAGCGCCTACTCATAGAGTTCAGTTTGACTTTCCATTCAATAGTCCCTGGAATGGGCCTTTTTTTTTTCTTACGATGACAAGAAGCTTTGACCTTTTTCGCATGTGTCCAGTCATGATGCTCCAAGTTCATAGCACTCGTAATCCGGCACCGCGGTTCCGATGCCCGGCTTCGCGATCACATCATCTTGTCGCATATGCCTTGTTCGCCTCCCTTCACGACACGAGGGTCCACGTCGTGCACGCAATGAATTTGAAACTGGGAACGACTTCTCAGGCTGCAACACGTACGAACCGTATGAGCAAGGCAACCGCGCGCGCACGATGGTCGAAAACGCACGCTGGTTTAAATGTGAGCGCGTGGCCAACAATAAGGAAACAAACGCTCGACCTCAGGTCCATTGGGAACGTGTTATTGGGACCCGACGGACGCGTTCGAGTCTGTTTCCACATCAGAAACCATGGTAGATGAGGCCACAACGGATGATCCGCCCTGGAATGAGGAAAATATACCTGCTGACTCACGTGATCAATCAGAAACGAATCTTCCAGGGCCTTGCGCAGCCTCAGCCCGACAGTGTTTACTCGGCTCGCTAGACGCGGCCCATCGGGTTGGTCTGGGCTGTGTCTGTGGGGCGGTCTGACGCGGAACAACGCATGATGCCAGGTATTTATTAGATGCCGGCCCGGAAGCCGTTTCCATCACTGATAGAAATGTAATTCCTTTTACCTTGTCTTTCAATGGATGAGAATGGCCGAGGAGACAAATTAAAACTTGCAGTCTGATTAGGAGATGATGGCACCTTGCCTCGTGGATCGTGGACAGAAATGATGTTAGAGTGCTGCATTTGTGTATCGTAGTGACATAGGGGTCAGGAAGGGAGATACGACCTTCGAAGTATTGTAATTTGTAGTTAGTCACTTCACCGCCTGTAGCTCTTCGCTAACAAGGGATATCAATGATGACACTTCCCCAGAAATAGTTGCTTCATTATATGCTGCAGGGACGGATGGAGAACATTCATGCAGGGAGTGATAGAAATTAGAAATAAAAAATCACGAGTCGTGCAACACTGCCATTGACAGCCATCAGCACCCTCAACGCGCACTCCTCACATCCACAGATCCCACAGCATTCTATCTTGTCCCTCCACTTCATGATCCATACTCCTACACACGAGTGCACCCCATTTGCACTCCTCGCTTTTCTTACCTCTTTGGCAACAAATACATTCCTGTGGCTTAACGACCTGCATCACACACACCCACAGCGTGACTCCCATGAAGCCACAAAACCAGGCGAAGCGCTCCGAAGGGAACGCCTTCCGCATGGGTTGACGATAGGCACATAATCCGCAGCACAGTGGATACGTGTCGCCGAGTGGAAGGGGAAAGGAAAGCCTCGAGGCCAGCAGGGCTCTCACCGTGACAACGCTCTTGCGCCCACATATCGCCAATCCATGGCGGATGTATGATCCCGAACCCTGTTGCCCACTTTAGTCAGATGTGAGGACGAAACCAGCATGTCTGATTTAGATGGCCGTTGTCCTTTATCTGGTGGTGGTGAGGTGAATCTTCGGAGAGTGAAAGAAGAGAGATCGTGGGTTTTTTCTCGAAAAAAGCTCGTGTCGAGCGGATCTGCCATTCGTCTCGCTGATAACACCGTTAGGAAGGTAATGAGTGCGATTCCTGGTTTCCTATTTGATTTGCAAAAACAAATATCTGCGTCGTCCACGAATGGAATCCAGACCTAGACTTCGCTCGTGACAGGTACGTGATGGGTGACCAGTGACCAGTGACCGGTTGACCCTTCTTAGCTAAGGGGATGATCTTTTTGCCATTCTGGTAGAGGCTGTGCATGGTACATGGCATCGTTAGGTGAAAACTTGAGACTCTGGCGGACAAAAACGACACATGTTCCCTTCTGTTGAGCTCTTTCAGGGTTCACGCTGCGACGTAAGCGTCATGCTTGCTAAAGTTAGCCAATCGGATTGAAACCGGACCAACGGTTGGATGTGCTGGAATACTACGCCATATGATCCGTCACGCTCGGCAAGCCTGTCTGGGGAAAGGCAGGATAAGAAATAAGATTACAGTCAAATATTGGAACCAAAATTCCAGACCGGACAACCAATCGAATTACTCTTCGTCTTCTGAAATCCCTTCGCCCTCACTTGGTGAGGTATCGTTCCCCTGGTCAGCAAGTCCCTCAATTTCGATGACTCCATCGACGTCCCCGGTTTCTCTATCCTCGCTTTGGTTATTTTGCGCCTTATTCAGTTTGGCAATGACTTTATCGGCTCTATTGAATATGCCCCCAGTTGGAGCACTACATGCTAAACACTTGGGGTTCTTTGCATAGCGCTTAATCGCGCAGGATGAGCAATAGTAGTGGCCACATCGAGTGACCACTGGATCGGTATAAGGTTTTCGACAAATGAGGCAAGCAAAGGGGATGTCCTCATCTGAATCTGAATCGGACACTTCTTCCACTTGTCTTTTGGGGTTCTCGGCTAATTTATCAAGTTGCCATCCTGCGAGGTCTAAGGAACGCCGGGTTCAGTCTTGTTCTAGAAACGCGACACATCCCGAAAAGATACTCACAGGTGCCACGATCATGCAAGAATTTGCACGTATCCCCAAAACCGCAGTATCCTGTTTCTAAGCGTAGGGGAATTTGTTAGCCCCATGGTCCGCGGCATCGCTGGAATGCTAAGTGCACAAAAACGTACCTTTGTAATCCTTGCATACGTCTGGCTGGTAATCGACGATAGTGACGGTCCGAATCGTGTTCGTACTCCTTTGAGGACCGATTCGCATCGACTTGGGCACCTCCTTGTCTTTCTTCAAATGGCTGCGGTAGGCTTTTTGTCCCTTGTATACACCGTCCGGCGCTTCCTCGTCCTCGTCCTCACCAAGTTCCTCACGCTCTTTTCGACGTCGCTTAGCAAGAACCTCCTCGATTTCGTCTCCGGCGATGATGTCGAGTGCAGCATTTATGTGGGAGCCGGCGGCAGTCCACTTAACGTCTGGTCCTTCGTGAACGGGTTCATTGTCGTCGACATCAGTCTCTGAGCGCTGGGCCGCTGTCCTTTTCGTTCCTGCGCTCAACAAGTTCATGACCGCTTTGCGGGCGGGAAGGACGACTTCAGACGCAGCACTATGCGACGACGCGGAGGCGGCGGAGGTGGATGGGACAGGCGGACCAGGTGATCCCGAGCGACGTCGGGCGCTGGTTGGACGAGATTTTCCTTTCTTGAAAAATGGCACCTTGACGTCGTCTATGGTCGACATCGTGATCAGCGAATGACGAGTGGCGCGAAGCCGCTACAGTCGCGTCCTTCGGTTCAGTGAGCTTAGTCATGTAGTCATCCAACCCCTGCGCTTTGTAATCAATGCCTGATTTGTCACTACTTGCTATCATTCAACAGGCGTTGCAAAACTTTTCAGTAATTTATGAATAGCGCTTCAATGATTCACATTTCTGTTTTCTGCAGGGTATAGACAGATGCGTAAATGTCTCAGCTACTTGTGCATGTTTTTAAAGGGTTATACTGGAAGACCGAGGCAACCGCAGCGTTCGACTGTCTGAGACAGGTGTTGCAAAACTCTTGTAACGAGTCTCACGCACGGCAGAGCCTCAATTTGAAGTTCCGAAATGGCTCCGCTGGACAGTAACGCGGTAATGGAAAAATTGAGAAGCAGGGGGCATGTCAAAGGTGGAAGTGATAAGTGGACAACATGTCCAGCGAAGTAAGTTGTCATAATGACATGGATAGTGGGCGCTGGGATTGTGGATGATGCATTCGAGTGCTATCCGAGCCCGCCGATGCTGGAGCGGAGCCTGAACCGCCTGATTACTATGTAAGGTGGTCATGTCACAATCCTCAATCATATCATTTTATTCTTACTCGTATTCCACTCCAAAGCTCTCGGATGCCTGTGTTATTTGATGCATGTCAGGTGATACTGTCATTATAATGCAAAATTCTTAGAACTCTTATTCAAGTAATAATGTGATGCAGTGTTTACTCTTTTCCCCATTGACTAAATAACTAAATAATAGTGTACAATAGAGGTAGTTTTGCATTATCACTACATGGCAGCTACAGTAGGTGATGCATTATCTATCCAGGAGCTTGTGTGCATGTGTGGTTGATATATGCTCCTTTTTTTTCTTTACTAGTTTCAATGGTCTCTCTGATCTGGGGTGTATCTCTGTACGTTTACTTGTACAAACAATCTTTTCATCAATAGCCACTTCTACGTTGTATTTTTTCTCCAAAAAAAAAAACGAATATATTCAACATATTACCACGCTCCTATAAATGTATGATTGGCGTGAGTGCTGGTGTGTTGTGGTGAAACTGAAGTTTTACAACTCCTTGACCCTTGCTTTTGATGCTGCGACAAATGAGGTCATGATTGACATTGATGTTCCACCCGGAACACTAAATCCCCCACTTTGTAATCTAGGACGCGTATGATTAATGTGGATCAGGCTGACGTTCCGAGTAAGATGGCGTCCACCAGAATATCTACAGCATTTTTGTGCAATAAACATGCTCCTCATAACCCAGGAGATTCGACGAGACTGCCTCTGGAGCAAGTGAAAAAAAATCCCATCAAATACTTATAGATCGCACACGCAACAACCGACAAGGCAGTATCTGATCCCGATAATCCGGATGACAACGAGAAAAATAAAATATTGAAATGAATCGCACGATTTCTTTATCAAGACAATGTTCTCCAATGCCGTATGCGTTCTGCAATTCGTGGAAGTTTGTACTTGATATGGGACGCAGAAGAACTGTAAATAATTCCGGAAGGAAGTGATCGGACGGCTATCCACATCCTTCCAAAGTAGACGAGCGACGATCTCGAGAGACGTCAACCAACGGTCTGTCTGGTCCATGTGCCCTGAAGCCCGCCGTCGTGATCCGATCTCTTGCTTCTTTTTATCTTTGGGTTTTACCACGCACAGTGGAGAGTCCATGGCCGTGTAATAGGCTCAACCCATTAGTCAGTTACATATGACAAGGTCTGCGTGGTCGCCTGTATTTGAGTTGGTCCGAGATCCGCCACGAAATTCACCTAACCTGCAGAGGAGATTAACCTTTCCGGAGTTTGAATGGGTAACGGGGATTCGGAGAGCTCTTTCTTGGTCCTCGGTTGGTGCTGTAATCATTTAATGTGAGATAAAGTGACACGGTATACCATCTACCTGATCATGGAACCAAAATTCCGTGGCCAATGCATCCGACCGTCGGAAGCAAGAAAAATCCGCTGTTAGTTTCTTAACAGTCACGATATCTCCGGCAGAAAGAAGCGTCTGTTGTGCGTACGCGGTGGAGATATTCTGAGCAGCCACAAATAAACACATTGTCTGGCCGGAGGGCCATAGAAGACCACCACATTATACCACAAGGACGTAATAGAGATCGATATTCAATTGCAAGACTCACCGCCTATTAATAAAGAGAACGCAGGTGTAGTAACCGAATCCGTCGAGTGAATGACGCACATTCCCAATGAAAAGGCCGTGACAACTTCCTGCAGAGATCGGTAAGTCTCTTGGAGAAAGCCGGCTCCTGACTCCATTCGTACAAAAATGCGCATACCTAAATCTTCCAGAATTTCTGACTGGCTCGTTTTGAAATTTGTTTGCAAGACGGAAGGATCAGGAATTCGCTGTGATATGAATGTCTACTGGTGCCATACAGCATCGAGCAAAGGAAGAATCATGGAAAAACGAAGAAGGGATAAGGTTACATACATTCAATCTGGCACATGTGTTCCATTTTAGAACTATATACTCGAATTCCAACATCCAGCACATGGTTCGGGTAACCTGCCAGGCCGAAGGCGCATGTCCGTCTTGATCGCCGCCGCACAGGCGGCTTTCCATCGTTTCCCAAGACGGCAGGACTCACCTCTCCGAGAAACTTGAAACTCACATGCAACACCCCAGAGGAAAACCTGGACAGTCATGATGTTCATTCTAATTCCCCCTTCCTTGACTGTTCTTGCATAGAATGGCCACTTAGTAAATCGATGTCACGTGATTTATGTCTACTTTCCTAATCGGAGTGCCAGCAGAGCGTTCAACATATCCAGCGACTTGTATTTTAGCTGCCAATGACTCGTAGAAGAGGCCACTACATGCCACCCCAGGATCGTGAGGATTATGAAGAAGAATTGGAACAAATTCGGTCAGTCATGTTCTTGCTCGACTTGTAGTAGATCTCACCTATTCCTAGGCGATACGAGGATTTTACCACTATTGGTGCGTCCGTGGTGTGCACCCCGTGGTCTTGCTCTTGATATCCATCCCTTTCATTCTAGATTGGATCCAAGATTCAATAATAGAGCGGAACAGGCGGATTCGTGACGCTCAGAATGCGCGCTCGGCTTACCGCGGCCCCAATGGTGAAATTACGCCTGCCTGGGTGTGGGCGCAATGTTGGAAAATGATAATTGCTGGTGAATCTTGGTGTGTTATAACTTTGGTTGGTTCGTCTCCCGTTCTGCTTTAGCCAAGGATTGGGTTGAGGTGTTGGTTAGGCATTTTCATCGGCGTCAACGCTGGTCTCATTTCTATCATCACGGAATGGCTTTCTGACATCAAAAATGGGTATTGTAAGGATGGATGGTGGCTGAACCAACAATTCTGCTGTTGGGAAGTCGAGACCGACGACGAATTTTGCCCAGCTTGGCATCCTTGGAGTTCAGTCTCGCCAGGTCGATGGCTGGCCTATGTTTCATTCGCCGTATGTTACACTTTATCAGACCCTCTTCCCGAAGGAACTTCTACTTGATTTACAGACTGTCTTCGTATTCGTGGCGGCTCATCTAGTTCGTTCCATGGCACGCTATGCTGCTGGCTCTGGAATCCCGGAAATCAAGTGCATCATTGCGGGTTTCAATATGAAAGGATTTCTTGGATTTGGCACGTTTTTTATCAAGAGCCTCACTCTGGTATGTCACTCAGCTCTCGGACACTGTGTCCCTGCTAATCAGGTACAGCCTTTGGTCATTGCCTCTGGCTTGTCAGTCGGCAAAGAAGGACCGTCCGTGCATGTTGCTTGTTGTATAGGGTTCCTGGTTGCCGGGTGGTCCCGACGCTTCTCTCGAAGTCCAAGTTCGTGCCCACTTTTAATTACTCTAATTGCTTGTACTGACGCCTTCTTCAGGTAAAATGAGGGAGGTTATGACGGCCGCGTCAGCGGCCGGTGTCGCCGTCGCTTTTGGTTCGCCAATCGGAGGCGTGTTATTCTCGATCGAGGTGCCTTATTGACGTCATCTACGTTTTCGATAGACTCTTATTGAACTTCCCATGCAGGAAATGAGCCACATATTTAGTACCAAGACTATGTGGCGGAGCTTTGTCTGTGCGTTGGTCGCTACCTTCACGCTCTCCGTCCGTGCATATTCTCATTTCACGATGCATCCTCATGTATCTTCTGCAGGTTGTGAATCCCTTCCGCACTGGAAAACTCGTTCTCTTCCAAGTGACATATAGCCGTAGTTGGCACTTCTTCGAGATCATTTTCTTCGTGATCCTTGGAGTTTTTGGTGTTTGTGATAATTACTATGATTAGTCCGTAGAATCTGATTTTTTTTTCCAACAGGGACTTTATGGAGCATTTGTAGTCAAGTTTAATATGCAGATTGCGGCGTTTCGCCGGAAGCACCTAGAAAATCGTGCCGTAACAGAGGCTGTTATGCTCGTCATTTTAACTGCGATGGTCGGATATCCGAACCGATTCTTACGCATCGATATGACTGAGATGATGTCTATCTTGTTCCGTGAATGCGAAGGTGGAGGTGATTACGATAACCTGTGCCAGTAAGTGCACTTCTAATACCATACTTGCATTGAAGTGATCAATGGACCAGGCTTTCTGCACAATGGCATATGGTTAATTCATTACTTCTTGCTACTGTTATACGGATGGGGTTGGTAGTTATTTCGTATGGCTCGAAAGTTCCCGCAGGTATCTTTGTGCCGTCCATGGCCATTGGAGCCACATTTGGTCGCATGGTCGGTATTATCATCAAATCTATATACAGGTAAGACACTATTCTTCCGTGTCATGGCTATCGTTTACCTGATTCTAGAACATACCCCCAATTGGGAATATTTTCTGCTTGCGACCCGGATATTCCCTGTATCACCCCTGGCACATATGCATTCCTCGGGGCTGCAGCCGCCTTGAGTGGTGTCATGCGAATAACCGTGACCGTCGTTGTGGTGATGTTTGAACTTACTGGCGCCCTGACCTACATCTTGCCAACTATGGTTAGTCTCATTTGTTGACGTATCTCGTTTCCGCCTTCACGGACGTTTGGTCATAGATGGTGATACTGGTGACAAAAGCCGTCGGTGACTTCATTGGAATGCGCGGAATAGCCGACGAGAGCATTCGATTCAACGGGTACCCAATCCTAGATCAACACGATCATTCGTCAAACGTGGCAAGTAAGTTATCTAAGCTAATGGTACCACGTAGACTCTTCTGATATGGACTAGTCTCCGAGGTGATGAAAAAAGACTTAACGCTCCTTTATGCTTCAGGGATGGGTGTCAATGACGTCGGTAAGGCAGTCAAGCGAACGAACATTCTTGTCCTTTTGCTGATCTCTACGTTCTCTATAGAGAACGTACTCACTTCGACTAATGTAAAAGGCTTTCCAATTGTGGCTTCCAGGTCATCTAAGACTCTTTGCGGTTATATTGGCAGGACTGAACTGCGCCATGTACTAGGTATATTTGCCCCCCCTCATCAGCTTAATTTATAGCCTCATCGTGCGCCAGATAAGGCTCAACATATGGGTGACGTGTTGCCAGAAACGCCATGCACATTCGTTCGACAAATGTCCGATCAAGACGATTTTGTGTTGTCGGAGGTGACGTCAGGATCGGCCCTTGGAGCTGAAGAGGACGTCGCAGATGAATTGCTGGAGACTACAGCATCGAATGATGTCCTTAAACTATGGCCCTGGGTGAACCAAGTACGATCCTTCTACATTCAGGGTATTGTCTCGCTGATGAAAACCACTCAGACACCTCTCACCGTATCACCCCGGCTACCTCTCGAGATCGTGATGCAGCTTTTCAAGCGTATGGGGTTCGTCTGTTTTTGTTTTTGTGACACACACCTCGCCGCTAAATGCAATTTTCGTAAAGCCCACGTGTCATCCTCGTCGAGGAACTGGGCTATTTGAAGGGATTGGTCACCGTGAAGGACGTGCTGAGGTTCAACCTGACTGAATGTTCTGAGACTAACCAGCACCATTTGGATAACGGCGAGTTTGAAGCTGCTCTGGAGGTGACGTGGAACTGGGCTGTGGGAACAGCGAATGACTTTGTGGAGTGGTGTAGGGGTGTATTCCGAACCTGAACACTTGAGGAAAGGTGTACTTACTGGTGCGTCGACCAATCTCGTTTTGGTGCATTGCCTGAAGTGCTGGCCATGACTAATACAGTCGTCATTCGTTTTTGTTGCGCAGCGGTGTCTTGCCTTCGGTGGGCATTTGTTCTCCATGTTGTCGGTGCTAGTGGATCAATGTCTTGTATTGTGATATACAATCATCTCGGAGACAAGTCAGCTGGTCCATTTACGCCACGCAGCTGTATCTCGCCTTTGATGGCACCCGTTCGTCATGTTGTCGGTTGCCGATCATTGTCTACCGTCTTGTAATTCACAATCCTCTCAAAGACAAAGAGGGATTAGTCACAAGATAGATGGCCCTACACGCTACGTCAGCGAGACCCTGCAGGCTAGTCTCAGTCAGCCTCAAGTCATCATCGACGACGCACCCCCAATAAAGTTTATCCGAGTCGCAGGCTTCGGGCTGCCACGTATGTACATCACCTCCGCGGACTTGCGACTATATTGTGACGCAGTGAACTCCGAGGATAATGGCCTCAGACTCATGTTTTAACTGTCAATGTAGGGAATCCATCCCACCTCATCCGCATTCAATCACAATGGCGTGAAATGCGTCATGGGTAGGTAAATATACGATAAACTCTCCTCACCACAAGGACTACGCCAACGCCCTCTTAAAGGCGCACTTGACCAGACTAATGTCTCACTAGCGATCTACATAACGCAGAAATATTCGGTT
Organism: Pulveroboletus cf. aberrans; assembly: GCA_038094155.1. NCBI lineage: Eukaryota > Fungi > Basidiomycota > Agaricomycetes > Boletales > Boletaceae > Pulveroboletus > Pulveroboletus cf. aberrans. The sequence goes on along the minus strand of JBBPTO010000017.1, from coordinate 35,643 downwards.
CCTCGGATCCTTTCCATCCAAGACTCGTGAAAAAGAAGTGCCCGATCGGACCCTGGTACCCTTTGCAGAGAAGCGGTCACCTCATGCTGCATGGGTCCACCTCGTTCCATGTGCTAATACTCAGTGGATCATAATCCGATGCTCCACCTGGATTGCAACGAGGACGCATATACATGCATGTATCGCGGAAATTCGATCGAATCGGCCTTCATTTTTTTCCCCTGCTTTTGAGGTACGCCATGAAAATGAGTCGCAACTACGTGCAGACGAAGATGGTGAACTTGGATACAATACGAAAAGGTGTCTGATGCAGCGCATACCAGATGCGAGGCCCTCCCCTTTCTTGGAACGAATTTCTCAACATAATTCTGCGGACGACACCGACATACTCGCGGATTAATCGGATTTGCTCCGGTGGTTTTGTGCACGCATATCATTCGCGGACTTTGTCTAATTGCTGGGAGAAATGATGTGGGTCGTCAATTCGTTTCCAGGCGCGTCGCAGCGCCCCTGCTGAGTTGGCTGTCCATCGCAAGGATTGGAGTAAAATTTCGGCGCCCTGTACATAATATAGCATGGCTCGTCATGGCGGTATGGCATGTGGAACCGTTATCCGTCAAGCTGAAGGTCTATCATGGGATCAAGGAAATGGTTTGTGTGCGGAATTAGATCGCGCAATATTATCATCGGACGTGCGAACGCAGCGATGGGAGGAGGGGGGGGATCCATTGTTGGTGGAGCAACTCGAGTTGGCAACATGTGCATACCTCGTATGCATACTAGTTGAAGAACCATTCCGACCACATTGGGCATAGTAAGGTCCTGGGCTAACTGAAATTGAAATAAAAACCTTAGATCGATTTGTGTTATGTCAATCATAGGAATGGAAGCTCTGAATACACGCAGCGGATCGCGAAATTTTGGGATTGCAGTTTTAGAAATGATACCATGAATGGGGTAGTAGTGAATAGCTAGAGAGCAGGGGACTAGTGCGCCACGACGACAATGTTGAGAAAGAGGATTAACCTGGCTTGTCATAGTCTCGGAGAGCGACGAACCTGAGAGTCGAACATGAAGGAAAACTCACAAAGGCCTTTCAAGGAGTCATCGGCAAGGGGCTAAGTCAGTACACTAAAAAACGTACGCATTATAGAATTCCCCTTTCTTGTTAGGCTGGTTCTGCCTTGTCTACCGTGCGTGTAGTACACTTGCTGGTGACAGTGCGAATTACGCATGAGGCTTTATTCGGTTAAAGGGGCGGACTCGTATCCAGTCCGACACGGTCCACACAGAAGGAACCTGTCGTTTTCACAATCACACTGTAAGCTTTGCTATTCATACCCTATCCGCTGGCTTGCGAATGCACGAGGCTGAAGAAAAAATGGCTCGGAGGGCGACTCTAGACGAACGTTCACTGCAGTGCCTCTGACCGAAAAGGTTGTGGGTGACGTATTGCCCTAATGTTACCTGGAGTCACGGTGGCAACCGTAGGCTGATACTCCCCAACACGCTAGGTGAGACATGTGGGCCAACGGGTACCTTGACTTCCCTCCCTTGAGGCAGGTTTTGTCATGCATGAAGTTGTTCTGGGTCAAGCTTAGGGTTTAATGTTTTGTCATTCACAAGTATGGCGAGGGAATCGTGTTATGTTTCAGAACGTGTAGGCGAGCGTTTTTCTGCTCCTCTAGTCACGATGTCGCGCAAGCTGCGTGTTGCTAGCTACAGGAAAGGTTCCTGCGCACGCGCAAGCTCTTCTGCGTTCATGAACGTGTGGATTGATTTAAATCCATATTAGCTGCAAGCTGAAGACGTTCAACCTCAAGTCACTAAGTTATCGGACATGCTTGCGTATTAACGAAGATGCCAATCACCTGAAGGCTGAGAGTGAGGATATCATGCTCCTTGCTGTGCCATTGGATGAAACACTAACCCACTACTACTACGGTGGCTCCACTGAAATTGTAACAATGCCTTTGTTTCGAGTGACCCACAACATTCGTTGCCGGATAGTGGAATCCACGCATTTGGGTACTGAAAGAGATCCGAAATACAGATCCCCGTGTATCCAACATACCCGAACCACAGAGCGATGGCTAGAGAAAATGTAGCAGATCTAGCCGCACATCCGTCGCTTGCCGCATGGCATCACGCTCCCCGCCGGTGCGATTGGTCCCGGACATTTCCACGAAGTCCTCACTTTCTCCGCGAGGCCATATTGACATATCCCGTTAGTCTTGTTGCCGGTCGCCTAAATCGGGGGCAGTAGAATGGCGTCCAGACAACAGTTCGGCATATTCACACGAGCGGTACGCAAGGCGAGTCTCATTAATTGTGGAGGTCGGTGTTGGAATGTTCCAAGTCGAACTTTCTGTCATCGACCCCGCCGCTTGGCTGGCTTTCTTACATCGGATGATAGTCGCGGACTTTTTTCCAATGAATGTGGGGGTCGGATCGTCGAACATGATGAAAATAGAACCACGTGTTTAGCCGTGACTTGTTCCCCGTTCAGAAACAGTTGGGTAATATATCTAGGGTCATTCTGCAGACTTTTTCAGAGGGGGTTGCCCGCCTTATCGTATGTTATGACAGCCCGATCAATGTGGAGCGTAACGGGAGACATTCACGTATCTAACCAAATATGCCGTCAATGCGTTCGGGAGATCAGACTGTAATTAGCAGTGGCATCACATCTGTACTGCCCTCAGAAGGAAAAATGTTGGTGTTACTCATGATGATGGATGCTATATCATGTTTCCGTTGAACCCTCGCTAGGGTTGTTCTGGGAAATTTAGGAATGTTCAAGAAACACAATTCCAATTAAAGGGGAGAATAAAAGTGGAGATAACTTGAGCATTGTAACGTCGATGAGAACACGACTACCAGCTTTCACAGAGTTGTCATTTTCGTGCATTTTCGTGCCCTTTTCCTTTCGCAATCTCCCTCCACCCCACTGACGACACGTTTTTGCTGCCACCCGTGTCTTTCTTACCATCCCCACCCTTTTTCCCTCTCCTCGTGTCATGCTTCTCATTCCCACTTCCAGCACCGCTAGGGATACTGATGAGTTCGGCAAGCGAGACCCGTAACGCTTGCCTGACACTCCTAAGGATCCGTTTTTCCCCTAGCCTCACGATTACGGCTTGACGTTTACGCTCGCTAAGTGTTTTCGAAATAGAAAAAAGATGCTCGTCGTCCTGACGAGGTCATAGGTAAACCAGTAACAAATAGCACTAGTTAGCAAGAATAAAGTCGAACCTCAAGGGTGCCACCGATATACATCGCCTCACGTTGCTTGAATATGTCATTCAATGTCTCCAATAGGGTTTTGGTATCGTTCACGTGATCCTTTCGGATTTTTCCTTTTGGAAGCTTCCCCTTCGACCGAGCACTCTTGAATTCGGGCTCGGAAAGAATGAGGAGACGGGTGAGTGAGATGAGTGCAGGAGGCAAAATCTCAGACAACTGAGAACCGAATCCGGCCGGACTGATCACGAAAGTACTAAAATTAGACGGGTCAGTATAGTTTCGGAGCAATGCGAATCAAATAGTGTAGCGAGTGAAGTGAGACATACTCATCCTCACCCTCATCAAGCCACCAATCGATACGCTCGTGCATGTCCTTTACCTTCGACGTGGAGTTGCTTATTTGCACCACGCGGACAACCAAGTCCGCTCGGATCTCTACAATGTCTGAAGGGTTACCCAACTGCGAGATGCGTTCCACATTAATATCATTTGTCATTTCCACGTCTTCCTGTTCATCGGGTGCAGGAACAGACGAGGGTAGTCGGACTAAATCAACGTATCCATACCGCCTCAGAAGATCCGAATTCGGGAGGTCGCCATAAGTATTGAACTATTGGAAACAAGGGAAATTAGTAAGGATTATAGTTATGCAAGGGTGGGAGTAACATACAATCTGCTCTCCCTGTTTAATATTCTTAGTGGTCACCATGTGTAGTTCGAGCGGTTCGTAAAATAACTTTGCCTAAACAACGACGAAGTGGGTGGAACCAAAACATACGAAGCGGAATAGGTACTGAACTTACGTTCTCGCTCCCCCATCTGGCGTTCAGAATGTCCGCCATGGGTACCATAGCCACGTCTGAGGGATCATCTTCATCGTCGTCTGAATCCGAATCCGAATCCACCTGTCCGTTGGTATCTTCGAGATGGGAGGGGTGTCGATGAGCCTTATCAGCATGCGTAGGTGATTCAATTGAGGCCTTAGGATGAGGGTCTTCGACTTCGTCTACATTACTTTCCCCTTTTGCTGGCTCGCCATTGCGGTCTCTGTCCTGCTTGTCTTCACCGTCTTCGGTTGTCCAACGACTGACGGTGAAGCTACGCGATAGAATACGACTCCCAGCGCGGTGATATGAATCGAGAGTATACCATTTATCGTGGTGAGAAGGTGGGAAGAGAGTTGGAGAAGTCTAGTGATAAAGGCCAAGATGGGGTTAAAAAATAAAGACAGTAAACTGTGCACTCACTCGTATGGCCGGAATGAGCTGTTCTGAGTATGCACGCTCTGCATCGTCACGGCCTATCTTGCCTATCTATCATGCGGCGAGCATCGAATCAAGTCCTCAAATCAGTTCAAACGAACACTTCCTTAGGGATGGATCTGAGTGACCGACCTACCACGGCTGTCCCTTGTAGTTCTTCAAGTTCGTCCGCACTCCAAAAAATTGGGGTATCGAACGTTGTTGGAAGAGTGCGCATGTACGGTCCCCATTTCGTCTGTGCATTGTCCAGGCCCAGACTTCCTCTGTCCTCGACATCCAACTCATGTGCCCACGCATCTTCCCACATCATACACAAGATCAACCCAACCCAGCCTTTATGCAGTCGATGTGCATGCCACGCGCCGAGGCCAAAGAGCGAAGGCAGGGGAGACGTTCGTGTCGAAAGCGTGATCGTGCGCGGCAGGGTAAAAAGAGTATGCCCTTCCTGACATGTTTTCGCATCGAGTCAATAGAACGTTGGGTAGATCAAAACGGGTTTGGAAAGTCATTATCGAGCGGCGTTGTCACAGTCGAAAACGCACTCACCGGAATGTCGCTCAGCGCGATACCTCCACGTCCACTTCCCGGAAATTCTGTGATGCTCATTACTTTCGTGTCGATATACCCCCCATTCGACCGGAACCATCCCACCAATATGTCGACGTCCACATCTTCCATATCGTTCGGGGTCCAGACACCAATGTCGCTCGTCGCAGTCAAGGGTGGCTTTCGTCCCCTTCCAAACAGATGTCAATCTGACTAATTGTCTGCTTCCTAAACCGCTAGAATCACCGTCGTCCGGATCGAACATTTCCGAAAGCTGGGGAACAGCATCCATTCGAGTAACCACAAGTACGAAGTATGTCGTGTCCGTGCCAAGTAGTTGGTACGTGATCACATGTCGCCAAACAAGCCACTCTTGCCCTGATATGTTTGCTATCTTTTATGCGTCCGCCACTGGGTTTATGCTACCCTGGGTATGTATCAGTTCAGCATCCTACTGGTGCTCGTTGACGCGCGTCATGCCTGGCTCCTATGCGAAGCTGACCATTGGCCTAGTTTCGGTGTAGCGCAAGCTGTCGAACGAACGTTTGTTCTGATGGCGAGATACAAGTTTTCGGAGCGACCTAATATCCATCTACTGATCAGTTACACCATATTCATAACAAGATGCGCTCCGATACCGCACCTGTATGCGTGGACAGACAGGTAAATCGGCACGGCCACAGGTAGGATTACCACTGCGGGAACCCCGAGCAAAATTGGGAGGATGACTACCTTCGATCCATTACGAAGCAATGTCCCCAGCTGCTTTCTATGATTGATGTGAGGTGGTAGTTTGTCCCCGTTGGAAGCGAAATTTTCTTCTAACAGCTCCCCATCGATGGCTTTGATCATGTTGTCCAGCATGTCGACGACGTCGGCTGGCGATGTGAGCAAACCCCCATTCTCAGGCCAAAAAAACTGGCTCACTTCGATTTGGGGTCTTAACACGCCACGGAGATGTGTCTTTCTCGCTCACAAGTGTTCCGGATAGATACGAGTGTTTCAAGTGGTTATAATATGTTGCGATCCGCGTACGATCGCGTAGTTTCTCTAAAACAGCAAGTTGTAAAACCAGTATCCATAGGTTGACAGGCAAACACTTGCGGTTCTGGGCAAAAATACGCAGCACACATGCTGGACCCATCATCCACGAAGATGGCTTGGACAACATGTCCACTGACGTAGCAGAGGATTCGCCGGTTCTTCTCAGTGGTTGGATCCGACCGCTTTGGGGACAAGTTTGGGTTGCTCCTTGCATATCCCGTGGGAGAAGCATCATGATAATCTCGTCTATCCGAGGTTCGATGAGCGTCACGCCGTGCTCTAGAGTTACAGAACAAAGGTCAATGGAAACTCTCAGGACGGCGATGTCACGTACCCGTCTGAGCCAACGCGGAAAGGATTGTCACCCCTCGTTTCTGAATCTTCCATCTCGGGTTCTGTATGTGACGCAAACTTCTCTCAACGAGCTCGGGAGTCCAGGGATCTCCTAGGTCTATGGAGGTACCTAAGCAAGGGAACCAGAACGTGGCCGTCCTGATACGCACCAAAGGATTTAAATATGTTCAGGTAGATCGTGCTTGTCCGGGTCTCCTTTGGCTCGCCTTTTCCTAGCTTACGTTCCAGAATATCGGCAATATTGTACCTTTCGATCTTCGCCCGCAGGTCATCTAACTCAAGAATATCAGTATCTCGAACTAAGTAGGCAAGGATATAGCAGTTCGTTACCGTGTTCCATGAATTTTTTGAAAACCTGGAAACCTTCGACTCGTCCAACAGCATCGTCGAAATAGTCCAGCGATAACATGCCAACAATGTATTTCGGAATCATTTCATTATCCCCTAGGGACTCTTTCATGTCGGCTGGTATGATCTCAAATAACGCAACTTTTATGAACATCGTTTGACTGTCAACTCACGGTATTTTAGACAAGTAGCTAGTGCATAAGCTGCAAGCAGTGCAGTATCTTTGCACCGCAGCTGTTGGATGAAGACGAACAATAGCTTTATGTCATGTAGATAAGTACGGATGATCTTGGCTGACGAACAAGTGAGCCGGTGACAATGGTACATGGATATAAACTCACCCTCGCATAGCTTCAGCAGGGTCACCACTGCAGCAGCACGTCCACGAGCGTTGCCATTCTGAGCGACGTCTTTCAGCTCCCTAATAAGCATCATCTTTTCCTCGCTGAGTTTTGTGGCACCCGAGCCTGACACACGAGCATCCAAGTCGACAGCGATTGAAACATCCCGAGAAACCACTCACCAAGCTCGAAGATGCAATCCAATCCTAACCTTCCCACTGTGTGACCCTGTTGTTCAAATGAACCGTGTTCCCTGAAATTCTTGTGGGCAAAAGCGCTGGCGAGATTTTCCCGGCATTTCGCATGGCCTACTTTTAGTAGTACTAAAACAGATAATAGAATAGTAATACTAATCCAAAAATGTACCACCTACCTCGTTCAGGGTTCTCATGTAAAGTGATCAATATTTCGACAGCAAGGTAGCCGATGGTCCGTACGTGTTTTCTTGCTAGCTCTCTCAAAGCCGGCCTCACTACACAGCAAATTTCCCTGGCTAATATCATGGCGCGAGGGATTTACTAGAGCTTCGAAACATATTTGAGTGTGAGCACTTGCCTTCCGGAATCCGCGCCAATACCAACACTGTACGCAATGCAGCAATTAAATGAAATGGGTCTAAGAAGAATCGACATGTTACTATGAGGTCTGAGTGAGAGTTGTAGACCTCACCGTCAACCTCCAAGATCCGTGAAAGTACAGAATCATTAGATTTCGGGTATTGGCCCCCGAGCTTCAGTAAGATTGATTGGCGAGTGTCCTCTAACTGATTGTGAGCGAAGAATCAAAGATGCACGGTTTGTCCTCAACGCACTGTGACCGCACTGCAGCAGACAACTCAAACTGTGCATTGCCTGTGCAAAGTTCATCCTCGGTTGCGTAATGATCATATAAAGTGAATGGAGGAATGTATCCAAGACTTTCTGAGAAAGAATGCGCTGCCGAAAAATCTCTTGCTTCGCCATACGTCCCAAAAGGGCAATTACTCTGGGACTATCTCGATGCTTGTGAAAGTCCAGAATGGTGCACAGATACTCCTGTATACTATTGAATGCGTTCTGCGAGGGCACACCAACATCGTATGTCGAGGGATCGTTTGGCACTTCTGCATCGCAGGCTATGACGAAGGGTTATGCACTAGGTCACCTGCGCCGGAAATGAGACACTCACAAACTTCGTAATAGGCAACCATCATGGCCAACCTAACAAGCGGGGTGCAATCGTGATTTTCAATGACATTCATGAACAGCCTTTTCCAACCGAGAACATTTCTAATATACTCTTTCCCCGCCTCTAAAGGTGGAGGGTGGGGATATCAACCGATTACAACAAAGGTGCGAAAAAACACCTACTGAATTGTAGCAGGAACAGCAACCTATCGAGATAAATGGGCGAAACCCCATGCTGAACACCAAAATGGAATATCAGCTTTTGTGCGGCAGTTTCGTCAAACAGACCCGTCTCCCAAACTGAAGGGTCCAAATCCATATCTTCAGTTTCGGCATGAGCAACAGGTATTTCCACCCCTTCTCCCAGTGTTGCCCTTGGTTTATATGCATTCGCATATAATATAGAAGCATGAATCTTCTGGCCAGGCATGATATGACGTGGTTCCAGCCGACGTTGACTATCGAGTTTGGTATCAATGATCGAAAGGCAACTCACGAAAATTCTCACCGCCAATCTTTAATTACCAGATGTTCGATGGCTTGCCACTTTACGTTCATTGAATCACTGATGCCAAAATCAAGATCATCTGGCAACCAGACGATGTCTGTCGGATGTAAAATGAGACCATGCGAGGCAGCTTCTCGACGCATCCATAGCAAGGACACATTTCCAACCTGATGTACCTTACCCGGCTCATCTCGGCCACCACTATACAAAAAATGTCAGTATGATAGATGTGACCTCTAGGGTGGTACTCACACATCCGAGTGACAACCGGCAAACCAGACCTCCTTGATATCAGAAGGCTTATTCTCCTTCATTGCAGAGAGACTAGTGAAACTGTCAGCAGTCGGTGACTCACTCCATGTATTCATGGGTATTGTGACATGTTCAACATCAGGAAGCTTGGATTTCCCACCGACAGTTTCAGGGCTTGTTTCATGGAAGTACTCGGGCGTAAACATCACCCTACGTTCATCAAGAGCAAGTGCATGTCTGATATGGCATGCATGTGATGGGATTGGGAGGGGGGGATCACCTCTCGCAAGCCCGACAGAGGAAACCATGTCCCTGAACAAGGTTAGTCCAGAGAATCGTCCAATAAAGCGGGGAAAGTGTGAAAACTTACCATACTCCAATGAAATGGATTCTTAGGTCACTCCAGGAAAAGGTTCTCTTGAATTTGGTTGCAATCGGCCCCGCCTCAGGGTTTCCAGCCCGAATGGCTTCGTAGTAATTGTATGCTCTACAAAGCTGTCAAGTTTCCCAAGTCACGAAACAGTTTGTCCAACTCACATCGCAATCTGTTTCTCCATTCGTGTCTTGATCAGACCAACCTGAAACACACATTCAGTTCCACAGACTCAAAACGATGATTCTAGTTTGTCTTATACCTCATGTATCATCCCCGCGAGAACACGAACTTGATGTGCACCACGGGAGAAACCTTGAACGTGATAATCAACCGTCCGAGTTGTGACTATAACTTGAAATGCGTCATACCAAACAGGAATATCCGATCACCCTCTCGGTATTCCCCCGCTAGCCAACCATATGCCTCCTTGATATTTTTATCTATGTTCCTGCATGAATGATTCAGTTGATCTTGATGAATAGCAAATCAATGTAGCAGATATGCACCATGCGACAGCCATGTCCAATTTGTCAAAGACTCCTTTCATGCGGCCAAGAGGATATTGTGATTTTGGACGCGTTCCAATCCCGCTACAATAATATGTACGTTGTTCTGGTTCCTTCCTTTGTTGGTCAATTGCGTCTAATAGCTTCAAGACGTTGGTGTTCTGATCACAGGCACATGTAAATTAAATCAAAGGCAGTGTACGATGTACGGGATAAAGTACCTTATGACCAAATTCATTAGAAGTACCATCAATGCACACGACCAGATTTCTTGGGGTCTCCTGCTGTCCGACGCTGTACCGAGAGCACATGGTCGGGGATACTAGTAAAGTTGATTTGATTGTTGACCTGTGTGCATCAATTTGAGCTGAAGCGTTGACAATCAGTGGATCTGTGGCCATGAATATCGAAACAGACAGAGAACGTGGATACTGAGTGGAAGATGTCTCTTCAGCTCATACATATGGCAGCAATTGTGTGGGCTCAAATAGTCGGACTTCGTGTGATTGTAGAGAATATCTCTTGTGGCTTGGAATTTGTAACATGATCATAATAAAGTTTCACGACGAGGGAGTAGAAGTTACACAGCCTACTCGTAGGTCCCAATTCGGGGAATGAATGTGGAAGGCAAACTTACGTCCATTTCAACATTGTGCATTTGATTACATGAGAAACGCTACTGGCTGCAGGTGGAGATGAGCTCATGGTAAACACATTGGTATCAAATTCCAGCTTCATAACTGGTTCGATCACCAGAGATCCAACTACCGCGAGTTGCCGAACGAAAACCCCCACTTCACACATCCGCGTGAATCCGAGCCCGCCAGCGCATGTACATGGCTTTGATCATGTTCCGGCCTTTTCTAAGGACCTTCAACGTCATTTTTTCCCTGAACCTGGGGACCATGCCAATCACGTCATATTCATGACGGATTCAGTGGTGACAGTCACCCGCTAATTCTATTCTGCGGAGAGGCAGTCACCTTGATTGATTGCCTTGAGGCCACCCCAAAATTGTTGGACTCGTGGCTTACGCAGTATGGGAAGAGATCCTCGTAAACAAAAGGCCGATCAGACATGGAGGACAAATGGGTGACACAGCTGAATGAACTGACCAGACGAGACTTGAAGTATAGTGTATGCATGTGTTAGTGGACAATATTGTTTTTACGCAGCCCGCACAGATGTCGAAATCTCATGTTTGGAGGACATGTCTATTTTCCAAGTTTTGCGACGGACCACTAGAACTGGCATGTTGCTATTCTTCTCGTTTAGTCCATCACAAAAATTGATTGTTCGTTCAGCAAAGCCCAACACGATTCACAACGGGAGAAGGCTTCTGCCCTTCTTGCTTCTGCTTTCCATTTAGATCTGGACACCCTTCAGGCGCCCACTTGCCACTTGCAATGGAAGAACTGAACGTTGATAGAATGTGTCACAGCTGGCTACACTGCCGCACTGGTCTTGACTTCATTCCCATTTCGGCATATGACGCAGCAAGCGGGCGCCAAAGAGTTATCAAGTGGCTGGTGGCCGTGACCGCACCGACCGGGCTGCTCACCAACAGCATATAGTACACTGTGAAGCTTCATAGTATGACGACAGCAGTGACTCGAGGTATCCAAGAACAGAAAAGAACGAGTCATATCCATGAATAGACGCCGAAACTGTATGATCATATTACGACCACCAGACCGCCTGAACCCTCATTCACGTCTCAGGTTGTTGAGCTGCCCGCATCCTCATGGCCATGCCCACAATTTTGGCATCCTGAGAACCCCCGCTCATTCGAGGCGGGGTAGCACTCCTTGCGCATATTTCAGGAAGGCAGGTTATGATGAAAGATCACATAATATATATTAAATGATGAGCCGTCATGATGTAGGATAGACACCGGCATTCGCTAGTGTCAAAATAAACAATTGGATGCAAAGAGGCACGCCGCTTCGACCTAGAACAACGATGGCTTGGTGTCGTTCACGCAGTCTCCTTGACGAAGCATTGCAGATCAGTAAGTAGTTCTCGTACTACGCGTAGCGGACTCTCTGCTGGGCAAACACACATATGCATAATAGCATTTGCATACAAATCTGGTACAGTGGCAGTTGAAGGCTGTGTCAGTTCACGGACAATGAACTTTCGGTACCGTTCTCCCTATTCCATGGGTTCAATGAATACTCGGTGCAAGGGTCACATACCCCTGGTTCCTGGGACATCCCTCAGCAATGGATTCCCCCTTTCTATTCTAGAGTCAGAAATGAAAACATCGGAGCAGTGCTTGCAGGAGAGCCGGAGAGACCAACAGTCGTGAGTTCCGAAGAGTATCTTCATCCAGAACAGAACTTACAACTTGAACCAACGCTAACACCTTAGTAGTACGCTTACATGTCATTCGAGTCAATTCTTCTGTGCCTTCATTCATCTCCTCTATTTGGCAGTGTATCTTTATGACCTCTCGACCACCACCGATCGGATCTTCTTGTAAATGTGGGGATCTGCATCATCTGCAACCGTAGACATTGTCAATTGATCCCACTGCTCGATATCTTTCTTGATTTCGTCAAGCTTGTTCAAGACAATGTACTGTGAATCGCCACCCAAAGGCAGTCTCAGAGGTGGGTTGGCTTCCCGGGAGATGGTAATGAGTGCGCGAGCCACTGTGGAACACGTACTCGTCAATGTGGATTCAGGGATACAAAGAGAACAGACATACGTTTGACAGGGTCTCCCGTACTCGTTTGGGGTTTCTTGAAAAGGTTGCGCATTTTGTTGGGAGGACTCTCGGGAGTATCGTAGGCGGGAGGCAGTGGGCAATCGACCATGCTACTCTTGGCCCACTCTGTCCTCACACCTCCAGGCTGGATAGTGATGACTTTGATGTTCCATTCGGGGAGAAGCTCCTTGTGCAGGCCTTCACTGAAACCTTCCAAGGCTGTCAAGTGCAATCCGATCAGAGACTCTCTGTTGGGATGGCACAGTCAGGACATACCGAACTTGGTGGCAGAATAAAACGCGAGCGTAGGATTTGCATTGAAGCCACCAGCAGAAGAGATATTGAGGATTCGTCCCGCAGGGATCTTGTTTTCGCGGAAATACTTGACGGCCTGGACAAGTAATCAGAGACATCGATTCATCCGGACAGAAACAAGAGGCTCACCTCGCGGCTGATACGAACGGCGCCCCAAAAGTTGACTTCGAATTGGTAGCGCGCGTCTTCGTCGCTGGTGCCTTCGACGACACTGTTCAAGCCGTATCCAGCGTTGTTGACGACGACATCAACGCGGCCAAAGTGCTTGTGGACCGTTTGGAAGAGTGCCTCAGCGCTGTGGGAGGGATTTCCAACGTCGTATTCGACGACAAAAAGTTTTTCGGAGGGGAACGCCACAGTGAGGTTGACGACGCTGGATGCTTTGCGTGTTATCGCAGCGACACGCTCACCAGCTGCGATGACTTCTTTGACCAGAGCTTGTCCGATACCGGCGGAAGTACCTGTGACTATCCATGCACAAGACGAATCAGACATCCGCAAGTGCATGGATAAAAGTATAATTTACTGAGCCAAACACGAGAATCTGACATTGTGGACGGAATCGTTGAGGGAAGATACAAGGAGGTCGATGATGCTCGCTTTCGACGTACAAAGGGGCTTTTTATCTCCTCCTTGTAGAGTCGGCATGCTGATCTCGAACCATAATTGCATATGTGCTGTATGACGTGTATATGTTCCCTGCCAGCCCGCCCATGTCCGGTCACCGTCACCTTTTGCTTGTAAGCACATCAGCTGAGCCATTCAAAAGCCAATCAGTACTCACAGGCCCGTCAGCGATCCTGACACCATCAGCCGCTTTGTGGCACCCTAACGGCAAACCCTGGCTCGGATACAGATAGGCTTATCCCGAAGCCGAATCAGCTACGCAACGACTCGGCATTCTCCGGACCCCTTTGCATGTGAGTCATCGCATCCCTCCTTTCAGCCCCTCAGCCAAGAGGCGTCAATCCCAACCTTGCACGCCTGCAAATCGTCTTAAGGATTTTGCGTCATTCCTCGAAGTGGCCGCCTCAACGATGTAGGGAATAGTCATCCAAATATCCATGGACGTTGGTTCTTGGTCATAGATTGCCTGAAAAGGGGTTTTTTCAATGTACGGACAAACGACGCATTCAAGCGTCCAAGGACATGAGATGGTTGTCACAGCGCGAGACTTGATTCGATAATGCCGCATGAATCTGCTGCGCACCGACATCGACGACCACACATCCTTATTCTATAGTAATCCCAGCGCCTCTTCCGGATTGGCACTTAAATCACAAAGAGGGATAAGCGGCACGTCCAAGATGGCATTAAAGGGAGTGCATGCGGACGAGAAATAGAGAGATTAACCAAAGAGAGAGCCAGCCCGGCCCTAACGAAGACTCAGTAGATCCTCCGCAACCCACATACATGGCCTCCTAAACGATAATCTGAGTCCTTCTGACAAAGAATTGTGTAAAACTATAAGGACTTACCTAGGCGCGCAGGACTTGATAGCCATGACAAAGAAGCAAGGTCGTTGCTATGCCTCACGATGATCGCTGCTCACCCGAAAGCGGATCTGACATCCCACAAGGATGTTACGATTTTGAACCAAGCCATCGACCACATTCAGGGGACAGTGACGACGTCGACATGGGCACGATGCTGGCAGAGCCCGCAGTGCTGAGTGAAAGGGACTCTTCCAGTAGCATTCACAAAACAAAACAATCAACGTCGATAATAGAGTGTGGTCCCTTGCGACCCTTGGTAAGGACATGCTAGCCAAGAGGGCAAAATTCAGCATTGGCGAGTGACAGAGGATAGCAAGGTGGGAACACCAGGATGTAGGGGAAATCTCACCGTCCTTGGGAGACACGAAGTGGACTGAGAGTGCGACAAGAAATGCCCAAGTGGTTGCATGGAGTGCGTTCAGCAGATCACCGAGTTGAAGACCTGAGTGTACGTTGCAAGCATTTCGCTCGATAGGAGTCATGACCGGATCGTATGGCAAGAATGTCTTTGTTTGGTCTTTTAACCAGCAAGCGACTGCTGGGACCACGAGGACAGGGTGCTCAGTTCCATCCATGTGGCCCAGAAGAAACGTGACGAACCAATGAACCTCTGACATTCAGCTTCCCACGCATACTTACATCTCCTACGAGTACGTTGGGTGTTGTCTGATCGGGATTTCCCGTGCCATCTTTTGTCGTGAACGAGTTTCATCCCTTGATTTCTGCACAGCTGACTCATCTACTTTCCGGACTATAATCGGGACCCCTAGCAGGAATGACGTTGCGCTAGTAGACACCACCGTGCAAAGAGCCATTTGCACGTGATCTGGTGCATGCCGTTAAATAATCGAATGAAGCGCTTAGCGAACATTTCCAAGGTTCATTTTCATTATTCGCGTTTTCGAAGAGTCAGCCTGTTCTTGACGAATAGTGGGTTCTCAGGCAGTTGGTTTATACGTGACACTTATTCAGTTCTGCATCCCAGGGCAAGCTCAACTGCCAGTGATACTCTTCTATGAGCAATCTTCACGCATCAGAAGCAAGGACAATTGAAATTCCTGACTCAAATTTTATATGCTCGGTGACTTTCCTTGCTGATGGGAAACACTTTGTTGGTGGTGGATGCGACGGCCACGTTCGACGCTGGAGAGTCGAAGGTGGACAAGAGACCGGGAGGCGAATGGACGCAGGAAACGGCATTCTCGCCCTTGCAGCATCACGAGATGGAAAATGGATCGTAGGTGGAACAGACCGCGGTCTGGTGACCATTTGGAACGCGGAGACACATGTCAAAGTGACGGACGTCGACACACATCCAGGTTTCCCAGTGGAGACTCTGGATATGTTACCAGATGGGACGGGATTTGCGACGGGATCCCATGACGCGACGGCGTGCGTTTGGTCTCTCTTTACCGGTGAACGGCGTCTCGGACCTTTGCAACACGACGATACGTTGGCCGCAGTCAAATACTCGCACGACGGAAGGTTCCTCGCCACCGCGACGTGCAACAAGTATTCTGTTCGTGTTTACGACCACAGCGAAGAGGGTCGCATCTTTGTCAACATCCCAGTCAAAGTGGATGCGTTTAGCTCCCTCGCCTGGTCGAGAAACGATAGACATCTCTTCGTATTGTCCGACGGTAACATAAAGTCCCTTGACATATGGACCGGGTCGACGCTCTCCCAATGGTCCATCCACAGCTATAACGATCCAAGAGGCATCCTACTACCGACCAATGGGCGGTTTGTTGCTGCTTTTGCCAATTCGTCGGTTTCTTTTTGGGACACGGCATCTCACGAACGAATTGGACCCGTTATCGAATATGCCGACGTCCTTTTATCCATGGCTATGTCGTCCAATTATGATCTCGCCGCAAGTGGAGTCAAATCAACGCATGTTCGAAGTCTACGTGAGATCCTCCCGGCTCACTACTGTGAGGACGTAAGTACATGCGCGTGTCTAACTGCTGTGAGGATCTCTGAGCGACTTACTCTTCCATTCTCTAATCTAGATTCCCTCCGAGCTGGAAGTCTCAGCAGCTGAACAGAACTGCACCGATCTTGAGGCGACTGTCGAATCACTTCGTGCCGAAATTTGCAGTCTTCGCGCAGCACATGAAAGTTCTCGTGAGTCTATCAGTTGTTCTGCTCGCGTCCGATCTGACTTGCTCATTAGACAAGATGGTCACTCAACTCGAGGACACCGTTGAAGAACTACGTGCCGAGCTCGCCCAATCTCAGCGCAAAGCGAATGAGGAGAGAAACAATCTCCATGCGGCCATTGAGTCTCTTCGTTCGGACGTTCGTGCTTGGACGACGGCACGCGTGCCAGTGAGCCCCTCATCACGTACGCGTTCGGCTCGCTCCCGTCGAGTGTGAAGATCGTATATCTCGGATAATTCGTTGAAAGACTTTGCATTCGGTTCGACAACCCTTGTCGGACAGACACCTTTACAAAAATTAGAAGAACGACTTTTCAAGAGGACCTTGTGTCCTCCCTTTCGTCACGCAACCCCGTTGTGTTCCGCATCCTGTGCATACGAGCATATGTATTGATATCATTTCCTGTAGCTAAAGAGACTTAATTAACAGAGTTTATTCCATGACCTTCGCGAACGTCGCATGCATGAAAGCGTGCTAGTGTCAGTGCCGGCTGCGTCAGCTGGGCGCAGTGACCACTGTTCCTGTCATCCCGTACAGTCTCGTGTTATGATACACCACCTCAAATGAAGAGCAAACAAGCATGCACTTCTACTGACAGATGAAAAGAAAAAAAAAACCTTGTGAGACATTTCTCAGAGCCTGTCAAATGCACTTCATCTCGACTTCAACTCTACTAGCACACTGATCTCGTAGAACCTTCAAAGATCGTTAACGAACCCTCTCCAAGGACCACTCTTGTGCGGTTGTGTTCAGCAACACCACTGGGACTTTGATCTGTTCAGAAACGATGTTTATGGTTTGTGAGTGACGGCGGGCTCTAAAGTGAGTCATACCGACTTGTTTTGTGTAGGCTTTTATGAGAAGTTCCATGCCAGAGCAACACATTGTGGACGTGTACCTCAGGCTGCTCACTAGCACTTATTTTCTCTGACGGCTGGACAATGGTTTATTGCGGAACAGGTTCTCTGCTGCAGGTGCAGTCAGTTATCTTGATGTAACTTGTTGATGCTAGGACCTGGTTCCTTGCAATCCCGGTCTTCGAGTCGCGATCATCGTGACGACTACAGTTGTAAATCTGCACATGCATCGTGAGACCTGGAGTCCAAATCATCGTGCTAAGGGAGCGTGGACGTACTGTAATGTTACGAAGTCCCCGTGTCAGTGGCCTTATTAGAGCTCCGAGTCGTCGCTTCAGGAAAGTCCCTAAGCCAGAGGAGGCAGCAAAGTGGATTCCTAGTCCGATCGGGCTTAGTTAAATCCCTTGTCTAAATTTGGGAGTGCTCCTTTAGCGACCTCAGTCTCCTCCAACCGTTGAGCATGTCTTCGCTGTATCGTTCCGCCATCAGTGCGCGGATAGCCAAGTTACCAGGGCTACCAAAATCTGACGGAGATGAGGATTACGACGAAGCGGATGAAGTTACAGATTCACTTGACTCGCTGCCGTCTTTGGGCGGAATGGGACCACCAACGTCGTAAGCCTTACTACTCTTGACCGTCCCGCCACAGGGGATTGATTTCGTCCTGGAAAAGCGTGTCCACAACACGCGCAAGGAGGGTTCAGAACCTAGAGTACGCACCAATCCGTCCGGATGCGTACGGGCAGTACTTTGCACAGGCTCTCCAGGTCGAACTCCCGGCACGCGGACTCATCGTCCGCGCGTATCATACTCCATTGAGAGGTAGTGGCGTCATGATCATGCATCATGGGGCTGGATACTCGGCGATGAGTTTTGCGTGTCTCGCAAAAGAGCTAGATGAGTCGATGGGGAGGGATGTGGGAGTGTTTGCGTTTGATGCACGGAGGCATGGTAAACATTTCGTTTCACCTTGTTCATTGAAACTTATTTTTGTATGTACAACAGGCAAGACCGTCCTGACTGAGGGAAATTCGGACGAGAATCTATCAATGGACGTGCTGGTGGACGATTTAGTTGCTCTCATACAGACAGTTTTCAAGGACGTGAATACTGCGCCTCTCCTTATGGTGATCGCTCTTTTTCTTCCACTGCGTCATTTCAGACATAGTCATATTTTTGTTATCAAAAGCTCGTGGGACATAGCATGGGCGGCTCAGTTGTCGTCCGTGCCTGTCCCAAACTCCAGGATCTCGGATATGTGGTGTCTGGTGTTGCTGTCCTCGATGTGGTAGAAGGTAGGTTGACCTGTTTGCCACTGTTGGTTTACCCCGTACACTCAAAGCAACACAAGGCACCGCAATCGATGCACTACCCCACATGCATGCACTCCTGGATACCCGTCCAGAGGGCTTCCATAGCGAAGAAGAGGCTATCGAATGGCAGTGAGTGACCTATCTAACCTCTACTGGAAATGTTCACCGCTTCGAATAAACGGCCCGAACTAGTTTAACCACCCGTGCTATCAACAACCTTGCATCGGCACGAATATCCGTGCCGTCGATCCTCATACCGCAAGATTCTACTCTCGCGCCTGTCACGCGAGCGAATAAGGGGTACGCGTTCCGATGGCGCACACCGCTCAAATCTACTGCACCATACTGGCACTGTACGTCATGCTTTCATTCTGTACTCTTTGTGCTTGGCTCACCCCCGCGAGCGTAGCATGGTTTGACTCCCTTTCGAAATTCTTTTTGTCGG
Source organism: Pulveroboletus cf. aberrans (assembly GCA_038094155.1). Lineage (NCBI taxonomy): Eukaryota > Fungi > Basidiomycota > Agaricomycetes > Boletales > Boletaceae > Pulveroboletus > Pulveroboletus cf. aberrans. The sequence goes on along the minus strand of JBBPTO010000017.1, from coordinate 16,392 downwards.
TGCGGACGGGGAGACTGTTGATCTTAGCTGGCCGCGAACGCCTCGACACTACGCTCGAGATTGGACATATGCAAGGCAAGTTTCAGCTCAAGGTAATGACCGGTGGAGGCGGGGCATATGTGGGACATCTCGTACACGAGGTGAGTGTACTACCTGTGCGTGCCGTGGAGTGCGTGGGACTGACTTGTTTACGGAGGATGATCCTGTGGAATTAGCAGAGCATCTTCGGGAATTTTGGGAGAGGAATCAAAGAGTCGTAGTAAAGGGGAAAGTGATAAAGCGGATCGGGGAAATGTGAATTTAATTTTGCTTGCGGTACGAGAATGGACCAAGGTGCGAACGTATCGTTATTGCGACTGTCAGAACACGGACATGGATTCATAATGTATACGATCTTTGTAAAGGCCTGGTGGCGTAGTTGGTTATCGCATCTGTCTAACACACAGAAGGTCCCCTGTTCGAGCCAGGGTCAGGTCAACCTTTTTTTTTTAATTTATTTCTTCTCAACGCCATGTGTTCCCGACTAGGTTGTTCTTGCGAAAAGGATTCGAGCTTTACTTCACGACATATCGAAGTAACAGCAACAAAAAGGAACTTCGTAGATTAAGATGATAAGGGTACATGTGCCTGTGACTCTACACTCTATGGTACACACAACACGACATCGGAGGAGGATTGTACAGCACCTCGCTCGATTCGAACAAACAAGTAGCACCAAGGACGAAAGAAAGTAATGGTCAAGTAAAGGTGAGGGTATGCACGATCAAAACAGTTCACTTCAAAATGCCGTCGTCGAATCGACCTCGATGGTCGGCACAATAGACGCGATGAACTTGAGGAAGACGACGAGGTAGAAGTCTACGCGCATACCCTCGACCTCGTCTTCCTCTCCTCCTGCGGCGGTGGCACTCTTATCGTCCTTGGTCGATTTGCGTCCGAACCCCCACCTCTTCTTACCTTCCTTGCCCTCCTTTCCGTCCTTCTTGCGCGCCGCAAGCTGTTCCTCGACGACGCCCGCGTTCATGCGCTCGATGACCTTCTTCATCACGCTCGCATGTTTGCACGGGTGGACAGAGGCCGCTTGAAGGGTGGCCGAGTGTGGGAATGCCTCGATGGTGACCGTCTTGAGCGCGTGATCGGCGGAGACGTCTTGGAAGATCTGAGACGGGGTGAGAAGGGTGCGATTCTATGATGCCACAACACGTCAGCCAGCGGCTTCTCCCAAGACGAAGGACGATGATGCGACGTACTTCATCATAGCCGATCAGCCAGATCCGCGGGGTCTGGTAGTACTTGTCGTACGTGATCATCACGTCGTATGTACGCACTTGCAGTAGATTGCCCTTTGCAACCTCGATCTGACTGAGGTAGAGGTCAGAACGGTCTAGTAGAGATCATGCACAACGGAAACTGGAGGCGTGACTTACCTGGCGTCCAGGATACCTCCTGATGCAGCTACCTTCGGCGCTGCAGTGGCCTCGTCCACGCCCTCTTCCAGGTCTTCCTCTTCCATGTCTGGGATATCGTCCAGATCAGGCGTCTCGCTAACCGTCGCACCAGTCGTCGAGCTGATCGACACGTTCCCTATCGCATTCGCCAAGTCCTCCCCATCCCCATCCAAATCTGGGATATCGTCAATCTCGCCTGGATTCGCCGCTGAATCGACACTTGGTTTGCGGCCGGCGTGCGTTTCGACCCACTCGTCCGCTGCTCCGCCAGACGCGTCCCCGAAGTTGAGCAGACGTTCGGCGTCTTCGTCAGCATCGGTGTAGGCGAGCGACGTGGCTCGCCTGAGGCAGGGCACGCCCCGGGTCACGAGGTATTGCTTGTCACCGGGCAGATAATCACGGGCTTTGGACGCGTCTCCGCGTTCCCTAATCGCGTGCTCTGTTAATCTAGAGATCATATGCATAGATCAAGAAAGAAATAAGCATACCACGTCCAGACGGGGAACTTGTATGAGAGGAAATCGCCTGCAGCCACGAACTCCTCTAGTTGCAGCGTCAGAGTTAAGAGGTATGGGGTGAAAAGCAAGATGTAAAGACGCACCGGGAGTTATCCTTCCATGTTCCTTAAACTTGCTTTCCTTGAGCACCTGCGGGATGCGGTCAGCCGTGGCGTAGATGTGGAGATACGGAACGGACGGGGCTGAGATAGTCGCGCACGGCCCAATATTGTTGCTAGAGAATGAATGAATAGATATTAGCAGTGATCCAGCCGAGAACTTGCCTGGATTGCGTGCATTTGATGTGTGGGGAGAGCTGTTGAGAATGGGTCGAGTTCAAGGGAGATGATCCTTCAATCAGACCCACAATCGATCTCGCCCAATCAGGAAAGACCACGTGGCTAGTATCTCGTAAGCGGTGAAATTTCTTGCGACCGAGTAGTTCCTCGGTTCGTAAGTTGTACCCCTCCTACCTTTGGTGTGCATTCATCCTAGTTTAAAGGAGTACTACCCAAGTGTAATTGTAGTTGCCTAACATATTGCAAACAGGGGACGAAGAAAAGTAAATCTCTCCCTCCCTTTTTCCATTCTAAAGCTACGTGACGTAAAATCGGCTTTCACGAATCATCACAAGCAAGGTTCGAGCCAAGTCTGAAAACATGATTACAAAGAGTTTGGCCCACGCACCATTACTGTGCGATGATTCCGGCGAGCTCGTTTCTCGTGAAGGAAGCGATATCATCACTGGAAGGGCGGGATGGAGACGTGTTGAGAGTGTACCAACACTGTTGGATGACATTCCAACGATGTTCTGTGACCAGCGTACTGTTAGGCCGTCTCGGTTTCATTCCTCTGGATACCGCGTGCACGACTTGTGCTTCGCGAACATAGTAGTGGTAAGGCACCCTCCCGGTCAAGATCTGCGCATTGTTAAATGCATCGTAGTTTGTGTGCTTGGTGTATACAACGAACCTGAAGCATCACACCACCAAAAGAATACACGTCACTATGCTTGGTTGGCACGACTTTCAACGGCTCTACCTCATCCTCGGATATCTGAAGATCAAGTAACTCGGGTGCCGTCCAGCGCAGTGTCCCCCTTTCATGGATTGAGGTGGCAAACGTAGATCCGCCGAGTTCTGTGAGCAGTGTTGACAGTCCGAAGTCCGAAATGTACGCCCTCCTATTCTTGCAGACAAGAACGTTTGACTGCATCAACTTTAATCTCTTTACATGATATTGGACGGATGTGAATCACTTACACCAGATAGGTCACCGTGTACGACGGAACGAGAATGTACTTGAGGGATGTCATTTCAATACGGTGAAGTTCCTGTAGACGCTGCATACTCACAATATTGAAGGCCAGAGGCTGCATCGTTGAGCTACAAAACTAGCGTCACTTCGACCCTCTACTGTGAGTACTCGTATATCCTTACCAGTGTAAGAAGCTCTGCAAGGATGAGTTTGTCATAACAATCCTCCAAGTATGTTGTTAGAGAGCCGTTGTCTATCCAGGGGCACACCATGGCGGGGAATCGGCCAAACCCCGTAGTAGTTCCAAGGAGCTGTAAGATGTTGGGATGTTCCAGGCTCAACCAAATTTTGATCTCACGAAGGAGCCGCTGCGTTATCAGCGGGCTGATCAAATGCTTGCTGACGTATTGCAATGGGAATTTACCTACTCTCTTTTTCTTGACGAAGCCACCTTCGTCAGCTGAATATGTTCTGATGGCTTTGATTGCGACCTAATCTCATCAACATTTAGATGATTTCTACAACGTATTATCACCCACCCTCACGAGTTCCCAATTTCTTTGAAGCGTCCCTTTGTAGATATCTGCAAACCCGCCAGATGCAGCTGGATCATGACCATCTCGCTTGACAAGGTTAGTGAGATCATTCAGGGAGTATCTTGTGCAATGACCAGTATGTTAGCTCAAAAAAGATCCAAACCGCATCAGAATACTCACTCATCACGGAAATCGGTTGTATTCTTCCCGAATAGATGATGTTGTACGGCCAATGATACCTCTGCGTGTGTGATGGCCTCGAAACAATCGACATCGGCCTCAGCAGAGGCAATCATTGCCTGCCAGATTGTTCGTATGATCAAGTATTGAAAGGACAGGCGACTTACCCTATTTTCCCCAATGGACTGGATGTTGTCCCTCTCGCTCCAAGTTACATTCTCGCGGGAACCGATCTACAAGGCTATAAGCCAAATTCTTGCGATAAAGCAGAACAGTTACATCATCGAAATAACACGATGGGAGGATACCACGGAGGTTCAGGAGGGTGATGGTCTTCCCTCCACCTATCGCCAGACGGTAATTCGGTGAGATAGCTATGGAGCGAACAAGATTCGCGTGGTCGATGACAGGTCCGATCTGCTCATGTGTCGAAATGTCCCAGAAAAACACTGATGTACTCGCAGAGGCTGCAATAAATTTTCCACTGCCAGCCACCACCATACACTTGATACTGCCGGTGGTGCCCCCATCGTAAACGGGCCAGTAGGAGTACGTGGTTCCTGTGGACAAGTCAAAGCATTTGACGTCACCCACGAACGAAGAGGCCAGAAGAAATCCGCCATTGAACGACCACGCCAGGGACTGATTCTCGTATGAATTGACCCTGATAGGGATATCAACGAGGAGGGATCCATCTTGACTGTTATAAATCCGGACAGACTCGTTCCACCAGGTCGCAGTGGCAAGGAATTCCCCATTCGGAGAGAACTTGATTGTTGCGAGAAAGTAGTCGTGCTTCAGAGGGCCAAGCAGTAGCTCTCCAGAACAAATGGACCAGACACAAGCCGACTTGTCATCCGAACCACTGGCGAATGTCGTCGTGTTTGGAGACAGATCGATGGTACGCACCCAACCTTCATGCCCCTTCAGTTCGGTAACTTTCTCTTGGCGCTCGGCGTTCCACACGACCAACCGCCCACTTCTCGTCCCTGCAACGATCCATTTTCCATCCCAAGACACTGCGATGTTGAGAACGGTACTTTCTGCGTTCATGGCTGTCCCGCCGATTTCCTGACCATCCTCTGCCCGCCAAACTCGGAGCATTCCACCGTAACCACCACCCACAACGTGCTGCCCATCAGAGAGGAATGCGACTGAACAAATGTCTTTCGAAACGTTGATGGTTGTCTGAGTCGTGTTTGCTTCCGTTTGGCGACTCGGTGCACTTCCAGAGTATGAACTACTACAGTTGCGGACAGGCAAACTCGACAAATTTCCCAGAGTGTCAAGGAAATTTTTTTAGCACAAACCAGCACCAGATTTGAACTCGGAACATTAAAATACGTCGAAATACACACATCCGGTAAATTTCCCGTGCATTTTCGGGGTGGCCAAATTTTTGGGTCGTTCGAGTGACATTTTTAGCCCTGTTAGGGGTTAGTATTGATACATTTGGTCATGCAATTGTGATATAAAGATCAGTAATTAAGCCCAAGAGTTGACAGAAATGGTTTGTTCATTACTCCACTGAATAGGTCAGGGTTTACTCAGTTGCAACACCCTAAAACTTGGTAATTTTAATACATTGCCATTATTTATTTCCCACATTCCGTGTTCGGAATCAACTTCTGTTCATCGAAAGGAAGCGATTGGCGTATTTTTCGTGATTTTAGCGATTTATTTAGGGGGTGGCCAAATTTTTGCCCCAAAAAACCTTGAAATGAAAGTTTTAGATAATTTCGCTCGTGCAAAACCGTTGTATTGACTCTTAATATGCATAATGTGCACGAAAATCACGATTTCGATAGTTTGTGGTTGCGGTAAAATTCAACCTTTAGAAGTGGCAAGATTTGACGTGTTTGTTTGTCCGCAACTGTAGTAGAACTATGATTATCTCCGATCGGATCTTTGGCGACTACTGGCATGACCGTATCAGTGTCGCATTTCGAGTTGCATAGAATCGTACGCACCCCTCCCTGACCAACTCGATATGACAGAAACCATGCAGTATCGGCACAGTCGGAAGGAGGATGTGTATGCCGAGTGGTTTAAGGTTGCCCGAAAGGCTGGACATGCCTGTCTATCGCCGATAATTCACACACTGGCACTCTACAAGTGTTAGGCCATCAAATCAGCTAAGACTTCACACCCACTTCCACCAGAGGATTCAAGAAGAAAAGGTGCCAGTAGTGAGTATCCGGACATATTAAATTTCCGTGATGTTGAAGAAAACTCATAGGTTTTCTTGTCCTATGTATTACCGGTAAGCCTCATTGTTGTTCATGTGGCGTGCACTCGGTATGCATCTCTGCACCGAGAACGAACTATTTGGCCACCAACTGCTATTCATCCCAAAGCCTTTGAATGCGGTCTCGGGGAAAGTCACTCCTGCTAGGGTTTATGTAAGAGATCTAGGGTGCGTGCAGATCCCATCTGAAAAAGGTCTTCTTAGAGTGGAACATGCTACACGGACACGATTACCCTGGAACAACGAGTGTCTTAGTTCCAACTGTTTGATGGTCGTGACGAAAAACCCCAATCGAGAAAGTACCAGGCTAATGGTCCAGGGATATTGCCACTCGAGGCAAGTGAATGGATTTCGTTCTTAGCGTTGGTGTATTGGTGAGCTTCAAGCGCGTCCTATGCTGATGTGGGAGTTCAGCGGTAAGCTATGTTGGCACTATAGACGGTAAGTGAGTGACTCTGAGTCGGATTGGTAGTATAGTACCCCCTGGTGGGTCAAGTTGTGGATCGAAGTTGTATATCGTTAACACGGTATCTATTATCTTGGTCAAGATCGGGATTTGCATGAAGCGCGCATGGAGTACAGGGTAGCTTAACAAAAGGTCAAACCCACACGAGCATTGAAAGTTCACCAGCCCGCCAATCCCCCGAACACCCAAATTCGTCTGCAGACTACTCTATGTCTAAAGTATGTTCTCTGTCGATCCGGACTTTTATCATCGAACTACGTCTTGGGCACGTTCGTGGCATGGTCTGGTCGCTAGAAGCGAGGATTCCGTTGATTATAACTTCAGATGGAATAGGGACATCCATCTCATCGCCACAGCAACTTAGTGTGTCCCCCTTTTCCCAAAGGACCAAGAGATCGGTCGCCGCCAGCGAGGGACCAATTTACCGCAACGTCGCCTGATCCTCTTGGGGTTATGTAAGTCAGATGGAGCTTTCGTTCCCTCGGCTTGTATGCTCTATGTTGCTCGCATTGTTTGCGCATACAGCGCCCATACGTATTGCGGGTTCTCTTGTAGTTCCATAATGGGATCCAGGCTGTGATGCCTGTGGCGATGAGAGAACTGTTCAAACATGTGCGTGAAGTTGATCGATGGAGACCAAACGGTATGTAAGGACTCCAGTAGCGGAGATTAGAGCGAGGCACCGATTGCTCAAGTGCATGTTGCCCGCAAAAAGGATCCGGAAGCGCGTTGTGTAAAGAAGCAGTCCGTGACGGAAAAATTGGAAGACGATTTGTGACAGCCTCTTTTTCGACCGCTCTTCACCCTGAAGCGCGAGTGCCACGGACGTGAAAATTGAGATGCAGTACGGTGCCGTCTTCATCCAAAGACCCGAGCAGAAGTGCCGCAGTCCCCTCTCGGTCCCCATCACCTACTAACACATGGAAGAGAGAGCGCCTGGGAAAAGGAAGCATAAATTATTTGCGTCCTAGTCAAGAAAACCGGCGATGGAGAGTTCGAATCGGAACCGGTGGAGGGTGAGCCTGAAGCGATCCTGGTTCGACCCCTAAAGGTTATCTGGTTGGTTGACCGTATAGTAAACAGATCATAAGGAGTAGGTTTACAAACGTCACAAATTGGATCTGACGTGTTTTCCTGAACGGGACTCCGGCGCGCATAACAGCACATCCGGCGGCCCGGCCCATAGCTACCACCGGTCATCGATCGACCGTGTGGTATCAACACCGCAACGCCTAATTATTTTGAGCGAGCGATCTTTGGCACAGCACGGATGACATGAGGCAGGGTAGCACTGGCTCGGAATGCCGAGTGATACGTGCCCGATGGAAATTAGAATGATGCGCCGTGGTTATTGTGCCGTGAGACCTGTCGTACTAGAGCCTGTTCAATGGACGCCGTATGCTGCCGCTCTGGCGTCAAGATCATGACGAAGAGGATGGCTCCGACTCGGAAAACATCAGGCCATACGCTCTAAGGAAACCAAACTGAGCATCGTGCTATATTAGCTATACATCGGGAAAATGGCGTAACGATGATCGGATTGCATTGATATGTTATTGTACAGACAAAGTCCATGGAGAAGAGATCGTGATTTTCATCGTGATGTACACATAGTTATAGCTTTGTTGAGCTCCAGCCGATCCACCCAGTCACCTCGAAATCAGCACCCATGCCATCCCCCCGTCAGGACCGGCCCTACTGTTTCCCGAACCTGACTACCCACGTCTCCTTGCATTCCTTCGTCCCTGGCAGCAACCGCTTCTTCTCAAACTCCTCGTCCCGCTCGAGTCCTTTAAACGTGGTCATCTCGCCCAACCAATCAATCCTCTTCAAACGCGCCTCCTTGTCCTTCTCGCGCCGCCCCTTAGCCGCCTTCTCAATTGCCTCCTTTTTGATCTTGTCGTGCACGACAATACCCCACTCCGAGTCCATGATCGTCTCTTGGAGCATGTTGTGTAGGCCCTCAAAGATCGCACCGCATGTTACTACCGTCCCGGTATGTGCGCGGATCTCGGCCATCCAAGGAAAAGCTCTGGAGATAATGCGAACCTCGTGTGTCGGTTGTGCGAACGCAGGTTGGAGTGCGATATGTTGGTACATCGAGAGTGTTATGCCGTCGTGTGCGGCCTTGCGAAGGTCATAATGGATGTTCGTTGTGTCCACCGCCAACGCGGGATTCAAGTGAGGCGTTTTGGATTGAACATGATCAACTACATCGAAGCGCACGGATGAACACGAAAAAAGATCAACAGAAGCGGACAAAGAGCGAGGCAAGACGTACAGGCATGCCACGCGGCCGGTCTCTGATAATATGGGTTATTGTAGTGGGGCGGGATATAGACGTGCGGGTTGTATGGCGTCTGCCACCATGGATAACGATTTCCAAAGGGGTCCATGTCGTGCGGGATCCGGTCGTGAACAGGGTTGAGTGTATGAGAAGGTGCAGTCGATGATTGGGCTTATTTAACGGGCACGACTGTGGGCGCTCGGTGAAGTTCTGACAGCGAGAAAATATATTCCGTGATCAGGCCAGTGCGCTGGTGTGATCGCAGAAGATCGCTGACGTTCGGTGCCGACTTGGTGACGCAACCGGGTGAGTCGTTCAGAGCAACTGCCGTAAGTCAAGGTGATGACTTCCGAAACCATGACTGGGCAGTGTCGTGCTGACTCAGAGTATGTACAACAGCTCAAAATGACACTGATACTCAGATAGGACGTGGTCTTCTCTGGGAAAGGTGCAGGTTACCTACCAAGAAAATTGAAGTAATATGACTACATTCATCGGACGACACGTGGGGTTCCTTGCCTGTTGGAGTCCTCCGACAACACCACCGTCCAAACGCCTCGACCCCTATCGAAGCAAGCAGGACCTATGCCTTCCCAAGCTTGGCCACCCAAACTTCGCACCCCTGCATTCCAGGTAGCAACCTCTTCCTCTCAAACCCTTTGTCCTGTTCAAGGCCTTTGAATACTGTGTTCCCACCCAACCAATCGATCCTCTTTAGGCGTACATCCTTGTCCCTTCTGCGTCTTTTCCTTGCTGCCCTCTGAATCTTCGCCCTCTTCATTCTGTCATGCACGATGATCCCCCACTCTGAATCCACAATCGGTTTCTGGAGCATGTCGTAAAGGCTGGTCAGGACGGCTCCACATGTGACCATTGACCCCGCAGGCGCACGGATCTCGACCATCCAGGGAAAGGCTTTGGATATAATATAGATGTGGTGAGTGAGCTCTGCAAACGCAGGCTGAAATTCAATTTGATTGTACATGGTAGGTTGAATTCCATGATGGGGTGCTTTTCGGAGGTCATAACGAATATGCTTCGCATACATTCCTAGCGGGGTGTGCCGTGTGGGATAGACTGTATGGGAAACATGGGAGAGGGTGAAGAGGGGTTGTACGAAGGGAACCGGACATACAGATACACCATCGAAATGGGCTTTGATAATATGAGTAGTTGCGTTGAAATGGATAGATTTGACGATTTTGCGCTTGGTACCATGGATTCCAATTGCTAAAGGGAGCCATGTGATAGGATCGGAAAGAGATAGGAAGGAGATGACGGAGTGGGACACTGCCTATTTAAAGGCACGAGCGGCGGGCGCTAAGGACTGATAGCGAAGAAACAGCTCGGTCTTTCACCATGCAGCTAGCTCACCGGGCCTATGACGAATGATCATTCGCAGCTCCATCTAGTCGATGGAAAAAGTATGTCCAGTATATATTCCAGCCGGGAAACAGGAAGTGCCTGCTGCGATCAAAGTAATACGAACCACGGAAGCGTGATGTAAAGTCACTGATCGCCAGGCGCCATATCTTCACTGCGGATTGTCCAGGAGGTCAGCGCTCGCTCCGCCACCACCAATATTATTGCATCATCGTAAATTGTGGCGCGGAAACCTGGCGTGGGTCGCGAACCATTTCAAGACCTGTGCAGTGCGAGAGGCGTCAACACTTACCCAGAAGAGCACGCCAACAGCCTCGGGCGGTTCATTGAGCCACAGCGTCAAGTGTCGCTGCCACCTTGTCGTATCTTTGACGGGCACGGTATTTCTGCACCTGCAGGCATCCACTGCGACGTTGTTGAAGGAAATACATAGGGTGACCGGAAAAGCGCGAGATGAAAGCGGAGTTCGAAGCTGTCTGTCAACGTGCCGAGTGGCCGCTGAGTGGCCGGAATGCGCTGATTGGACGAAGAATGTATGACTCTATTTGTCCAGGTCAATCGACAGGCCAACTGCACGTCAGTATGACTCCGTGCAACACAGGCGTTGCAAGCTATCTCAAGTCACGTCCACGAAAAGGTTATATCATCTAAACATTAATTTCAGCGAGGTTTCTCCTCACAGACGCGTGCGCCACCAAAAGCACTGGAGGCGTTGATGGCGAAGCACGCATGTTCGTCCATCGCAAGCGTTTCGGGCTGACGCAAGAGGCAATCAGTTGGTTATAAATTGGATTACATAATGGCTGTGCCCTGGAACACCTGGCGAGAACCTGTCGCAGATAAACCTGACCCGAATAATTCCATTTCTCCTCCGTTCCCCACACCCATGTCCTTCGCATCAGCTTTCCGTGCTCCCGCGCGCAGGGCTCTGTTCTCGGCCTCTACCAGGAGATCTGGTGCCATCAGGGCTGCTTCGTTCAGAGGATTCTCGACTGAGGCACCTCCACCCCCTCCGAAGTCGTCCTTTGGTCTCTATGCTGGTTTAGGAGCGGTCGCAGCTGGAGGCGTTGCCTATTACATTTTGAACTCGTCCGGAGATTCTTCCAAAACATTGGCAGCTAAATCCGCTACTACACAGGTCCCATTTGTTCCTACCAAAGCGGATTACGAAAAAGTGTGTTTGTTGATTGCTCGTCCATTACTGTGAATTGCTGAACCGAATTGTATTCAGGTCTACAAACGCATCAGTGAAGTCGTTGACGAGGCTGGTAGTTATGATGGTAGTTATTTGTATCCTCCGTTGCCTTCGCAACCACTCATAACACGCGACAGACGGATCCTTTGCTCCTGTTTTGCTTCGTCTTGCATGGCACTCGTCTGGTACATATGACAAGGAGACCAACACCGGTGGAAGGTGTGTTTTTGTTCACTTCGTAACTTTGGTCGTGTTAATCAACATTTGTCGCCAGCAACTACGCTACGATGCGCTTCGATCCAGAGGCGTTTCACAGCGCAAATGCAGGACTTGACGTAGCCCGTGCTCTCATGGAGAAACTTAAGAGGGAATTCGGGTGGATTTCTTACGGTGACTTATGGACCCTCGCTGGAGTCTGTGCGGTCCAGGAAATGGGAGGTCCCAAGATTCCCTGGAGGCCTGGGCGTGTCGATGGGTTCGTCAAGGACGCGACTCCGGATGGCCGTCTCCCTGATGCAACCCAGGGCGCTCCCCACCTTCGGAACGTGAGTCTTGATTCCTCTCCCGGTTCTCTAAGCGAATCTCAATGTCATTTCTGTAGATTTTCTACCGTATGGGCTTCGATGATCGGGAAATTGTTGCGCTTTCTGGTGCTCATGCCGTTGGTCGTTGCCACCCTGATAGGTGAGATGATTATGGCAACATGCACACCGGAGCACTATACTAATGACGAGTTTGTTAGATCTGGGTTCGAGGGCCCCTGGACATTCTCCCCTGTCACATTCTCAAATGAATACTTCAAACTGTTGTTTAACGAGACGTGTGTTTTTCCAAATTACCCCTCTTTGTTATACCACTTACGAAACCGTGTAGATGGGTTTGGAGGAAATGGAATGGTCCCAAGCAACTTGAAGACAAGAAGACGAAATCTTTGATGATGCTACCGTAAGTGTACTTCGCGAATTCATTCTGAGATCGGTTGATCGTCGTCTCCAGGACGGACTACGTTCTCACCCAAGACAAGAGTTTCAAGAAGTGGGCCAAGGCGTACGCCGACGACGAAGAGCTTTGGTTCAAGGAGTATGTTCTTGACTCCTTGATGCTGTAAATCAGCAACTCATCCACTTTACCCCTAGCTTTTCCGCTGCGTTCTCCAAGATGTTGGAGCTTGGTGTGCCTACCAACCAGTTCGGATCGGAGCCTTGGATCATGGGCGATGCCTAAGCTATGTGTAGGAAATGCGACACCATAAAACACCCCCATACGGTTGCGCGAGTATGTCCGTATACCACAGCAACTTCTCCACTTTGGAGCAGGGGTGTTGGTGCTTGATTCCGCATGCTAGATTTATGTTTATAAATGCATTTTTGCTTTCAGCTTAAGCATCTACCAATAGATATCACGCTCTGGGCCTCCTTGGTTTGAAAATATGTTGGAGTTCCTCTCTAGGATATATCCAACGTGGTTGGTTGATGATCAGTTGTTACCCCCGCCGGTGATTTTTTGCGAGCGGTCTCGTATTTGATATGAACCACAAAGAAATCCCCGTTGCGAATGTGAACTCCGCATTGAATCCTCAAGCATGTTGACCTTTCAGTCGCTCCAAACCCCCAAGTTGTTGGTCTCAAATGGCATGGCCTGTCTTTCCAGTCAACTACCGATATCTCTTACTCAGTGGGCCACAGCACGTAAGTTATAAGGGATACAGATGCTTATCACGCCACAGACAGTGTAGCCATCAGGCCGTGTCGTCATCTCTACTCACATGGCACCCAGCGCACACGCTAGACAAGGACCGCTGAACGTGAGCCCTGCAACTAGCGTCATCCGAGGGACCAACATTTCTGATGGCCTTCGTCAGCTGGTACAAGGTGCTGTGTACGTGTGAGCCATGGAATAGGTAATGCGAGACTTCCGAATGTGGGGAGAACATTGCGACAGATAGATGCGGCTACTCACTGTATTGAACGCAAAGGGTGCCAAAGCGAGAGACCGCGTATTCCGTGTACCTGTGCTGCCAGTTTGGGTAGATCACGATGTCAGCATAAATGCATGTTTTCAACTATGTTGGAAGTTGTGCGACCTTCTGGATGAAGCCTCTATCTCTACGCAAATGGTGGCCAACAAATGTGCCTGACGAGTGTCAAATACATACATGTAACTCCTCCGAGGTCCTCCGACTCACTCTGGACCTGTTCCACCACAACTCTGACTCTCCTTCTACAAACTGCAACTCCTAACTCCAGAGTTACTCAGAGTTGTCTACTACACTTAGTAATTAGGGTAGCGTTGAAAAGTCATTCTTTTTCAACACATGTGAAAAAAGGGTGTTATTAACATGTTTATTGACACATTGAAAAATGAGGGCGATTTTGTGCTGTTAAAAAGTGTGAATAAATTAGTGACTTGTGCAAACCAGGACACAAACACTGATCAACATGGTATGGATTGGCCAATAGCCAGTGGTAAACCAGTAACAGCTGAGTCCAACATGGCATGTACCTTGAGTTTTATTTCTCAATCATACCTACTATCATTCCCTGTCACCGAGTGCAAAAAAATTACCAAATCCTTTCTAACGCTTCAACAGCACAAGCTACACTTCTCAGCTTTAATATATAGAAATACAGAGCTATTCTCAATGCTACTTATTTTTCCAGATTTTTCCTTTGTTTTGTTTGGTGTGTAGAGATGTTCTAATTTTCAGATCCTGACAATGCTGCAGATAATGAAGTACCAACTTGGACAATTTGCAAAAAGGGAAGACTGAAATTTGTCACAGATGCACCTGAGCATGACGACATCCTCTCCTCTACACCTCAAGAATCAATTCTATAGCCTTGCTCAGTGAGTTTCTCCCTTCTGTATTTGGTCTAGATGATCTTTATAGATTTACTAGTAACCTCCAACTTTCAGCTCCATGGTTAGGCTGCAGGATCTCTTGGATCTGAGGGGTCTGATTACTCATTTCAACAATCTTTGTTGAACTATGGACACAATGAGTCACTGCTAAACTCCTATTCATTTTTTGTCTACCATGAGTACATCAATAGTTAGCTCCTAGAATTTTTCTGAGTCTATGGAATGTCAGGAAAGTAAATGTTTGCACTGAAGGAGTGTTGTCATCTGGCAGTTAATTTTTTTTTGGTTCACCTTCAACAACATTGACGCTGTCCAACAGCCTAAATTGTCTGCACTGCACATGAAATAATAGTAGTTACAGCTCACAGACCCCTCATAAATGACCTTACCACCCCATAGTCAAGTTCAGAGGCATCAACAAGGACCTCCTTTGGGGGGTTCCAGAATCCACCAGCACTTGCTGGGATACAAAGAGTCCAATGATGGTGAGGATGAAGAAGATGAGCCTCATACTAACTAGTACTGGGCTACTTGTTGAGCAAGACTAGGAATTGCACACTGACAAGGATATAGATTTTAGCAGCACTTTTCTTGTCGACCTCATTATACCATACAGTTTTACCAGTTTTCTCAGGCATTGAACACACATCCATATCTCCATTGCCACTCCTGGTCATAGATTTGCACAAGCCCAATTAGAACCAGTGATTTTTCACATTTTTTCATGCTGTCCCTTTATTCACTGCTGTGAAAAATGATATTTCACGTGTTAATAACTCATTGTTAATAATTAGTTTAAAACACCTGTGAAAAAATGGTCACCACTTGCTTGATTTTTCAATGGTACCCTATTAGTAATGTCTTCTCTTCTTCTTTGGACATTATTGTCAGAATGGATGCACTATGGAGGGGCAAGAAGGTTGTCAAAATCTATGGTAAGGGCAGTAGTGCCCAGTACTCAGCCAGATGCCCAGAGAGCAATCACAACTGAGGTGAGTTGGAAAAAGGTGAAGAGATTAAATAGTGAAATGGTATGTGTGCATACTATTGCATTTTTCGACTAGCTTGGCATCATGGGAATTTGAGTAAATATTTGACACCCATCTTCCCTCCACCATAGCACCTCAACACCTGACCGGAATTCATTGAAAAGGATACCAATCCACTTGGAATAGCAAGGAGAGCTTGTCCCGCTTGGACTGGTGGAGAAATAATGAAAACTTGAAATCTCAATTTCTGAGATTGCTGGGATCCAGTATAGGTATGTATCGAGCTCTATGCATGTATGTGATGGCATGGATTCACTCTATTCCCTCAGTGCAAACATCTCCCACATGTATGCATTGACTTCCAACACCGCCTGTTGCCATCCCACCGAACATCATCCTGATCAAGTACAACATGATCGTCCACTTCTTGTGCTGTCTCTTACCAGTTTGCTGACCCTCTTTGCCTTTTACTCCAGTTTGGTATTCCCATTGTCTTTGAGAACTATGTGATGGATGTCGAAGTAGATGAGAAGCACATCAAATTGGTGCTATGGGATACTGTGGGCCAAGAAGACTATGACAGACTCCAGCCTCTCAGCTACCTGGATGCTCATGTCAGCTACTGGTTCCCTGGACAACATACAGGAAAAGGTTCGTCATATTCTGTTACTGTGTACATCCATTCTGAGAGTGTTTTCCAGTGGATCACACTCTTGCACTGGATTGCCCATCATCCTCGTCAGCTGCAAGAAGGATCTTTGACATGACTCCAGGTAATTGAAGATCTCAGGAAGACCAGCCAGTATCCCATCACCTCTAAGGAGGCGAGTTATCACAATTGCTGTTGCACTTCAATTGCTTACACAGACAGCATCTCCAGTATGCTACTGCATATTGTGTACTCTCTGTTGACCCTTGAGGCCAACTGTGTCTCATGTGACCCTGTGTTGATGCTAATGCTGCTCATGTGCCTCCTGTTGATACTCATGACAATGATTGTAATGAGCATATACTGTATTCTGAATGCAATGTAACTATAAGAAA
>JBBPTO010000016.1:0-101723 GCA_038094155.1 Pulveroboletus cf. aberrans | reverse complement strand
ACACAGCTGATGAGCACAGGACTTGATTCTTCTAGGATCAAGAGAGAAAGAGAAGAGAAAAGAGATCCAGATATGACTGGATTGATGAGGACTGAAGACTCCCACTCTGAGTGAGTGATAGATGATTGATTAGATGTCCAGTGCTGTGTGCGAAACACAACTTTTATAGTCTGGGCACACCTGAGACTCTAAATAAACATAAAGAGGGAAAAGAAGGAACCATCCAATGTGAATCCAGTAACTGGATCACAATACTGAGCATCCAGTACATAGTGTCTGGTACACTATAAGTATAGTAGAAAACTATCCAGTAGATGGACCGGATTGAAAGGAAATGGATACAAAGAAATGGATACATACAAGTAGAGCAGACTGGAATTGGATTGAACACGAATAGACATGGATGCTTGATGACTCAACAATGACCTAGTGAAAGTCAAATAGATGTAGAATGATTGGATATGGACCTAAGGAGCGACAGCTCCTTACAACGGGTGGAGACTGGTAAGTAGTTCAAAGAAAAGAGAGGAAACTGGACCCAGATGATATTGGATACATATGATAGAGGGTGAACTGGGACTGGATCAACAATGGATGGGACATGGATGGTATGTGGCTTGAATGCATGCTTGAGAGAGACTGTAGATGACCTAGGAAAAGTCAACCAGACATGGATAGACTGGATACAAACCTAAGGAGCTATGGCTCCTTACACCAATATACCTCAGACCTCCATTGAATAAAGCCCCAGAGGAGTCTAGCATCCTGACAGATGCCCAAGTTTCAGGAGATAAAGCAATCTCCCCAGCCAATGACCAACTGACTGCTGCAAAACCTAAGGTTGGCTTTGCTGGATGTTGGAGTCATGGCTTCAGGCAAAAGAGATCTGAAAAGCAGACAAAGTCTAAAAACCCCAAAACTAGATTGAAACTGACCCAGAAGTACAATATATCCAGGGAAGAGCATAACTGCTGGGCCATGGAAAAGCTTTGCTTTGAGTGTGGTGAACTGGAACACATGGCCTCTAACTGCCCTAAATGCCACATAGTATTGGGCAGGTCATCGAAGCAGCTGCCAGGCACTGTCAAGAGTTTTAACATCGACCTGGGAGAAGGTCTGGATGAACTTGAAGCACTGGCTGAGTATGTGGAGAGAATAGATTCCCTCACCTTGGATTCTGTGTTTATTCCAGATTTGCAAGAGGATCTGCTCTGTCTCAGTTCTGATTGTTGGGGCATTCAACTGTTCAAGATGGGCAATCCACTGGCCCAGAGAGTGGAACACCTCCTGTACTACAGTGCTCCATACTCTGGTGACAACTTGGGTGATTCACAAGTCTACATGCCTGATCATTTCTCCTGCTTCCAGATCTTGGACCAGAAGCACTTAATAGATGACAAGTGTCAATGAAATGGCCTCCTGGAAGCAGGAGTGATAATAACTTGATGGACAGTGCCTTTCAGATAAGCCAATGGTATTGCAATGAGCTCTTGGCCAATGGAATTGGGACTGTGGACAAAAACCAATCTCTGGACCTGCTGATGGTCCAGCCTTTAGCTTGGTGAATAGAAAAGGTCCTTGAGCTTGCCTTTGATCTAAACTGGCTATCCCATGACTGGCCTCATCAATTTGATTGCCATACCTTTGAAGACAAAGAGAATTCCATCTACCACTTAGAGATGTGGAATCGGAAAGAGCATTGTTGGACATACCTCCCTATTAACAGGGCTTTTTGTCTGTGATTCAACCTAGTCAATTGTTACGTCAAGGTATTGACCCTATGAGAGTGGCCTGATAAGCTTGAGATGGAGGGTGACTCTGTCAAAGGCTGGACTATACCTGAGTGGCTCTTTGCTAAGAACTATGATGACATCTTGGAAATTCTAGCTTGCTACTGGAACAATGACAAGATTGAAGTGTGTGGAGCTCAAGTGCTAAAGGAGACTTACCCTGCACTTGAGCACAACTCTGGCACCTTAAAGGACTTCAAATGCCTAATTTCAAAGCCTGTCATGGTAATCATTTAAATCAATGAACATTCCACTCAGGCCCTGATTGACTTGGGATTTTTGGCCAATTTCATGTCATTGACATTGGCTGAGCAGTTGGGAGTTAAGTGTATCAACCTTGCTAAGCCTCTTAATGTCCAGCTTGCAGTTCAAGGCTTGAAGTCAAAGGTGAACTTCAGAACCAAAGCATGATTGCAATATCAGTCTATTGATTGTGATCAATATTTTGACATCATGAACTTACAGAACTATGATCTCATCCTGGAAATCCCATTCCTATTCCAACACAAGATAATGTTTGAACTGAATGAGTCCCATGTTGTTGTCAGAAGCTCTGAATCACTCCCAATCCAAGGAGGACAGGTCCAAATCCTTGAGTCATGAGCCACTGACCTGTTGGAAGAGTGTGTTGATGCTGTTTGAAAGCAGCTGTACAAGATGGCTAAGCCTCTCTGCATGTCCGCTAGTGAAATGGCCTTACCACTGCTGTGAGTTATCAATCATCAAATCCCATTGATTGATCCTCACAAAATCTATCCTTGGTGACCCTCTTGCTGTCCCAAGGCATTGATAAGAAGAATGCTTACCTTAAATCAGGGCATTGGAAGGTGACCACAAATGGCAACACAGTTTCAATGCTTCTAATTCACAAAGTCAGAACTGATAAGCTCCAGACTGTGGTGGACTTGCAGGCTCACAATGTGAAGGGAGGAGATGGGTGAGCCCATTGGCATACAATGCAGAGCCCACTAAAAAGCTGAGGGTCATTGCCAGGGGGTTCTCCAATACCATGAGGCAGGTCTTAAATTTTTCTAATGTCTAATAAGTCAAGATAATCAGTCAGACATTTCAGGTGATCAATCTGGTGATACAGCAATCAGATGATATCTCCAGACATCCATTCCACCTGAAATAGGGCATCTTTTCCTAAGCTTTCATGGTTCACAATATGGTCAGCTGTCCAGTTCAGAGCTTCATCTCCAAATTCCACCACTTGAATCTCCAGTCTCCTGAGAAACAGTCTATCATCATTAGGCATGTAGACTCTCAACAATGAGGCATGGAACACAGAGTATACTTCCCATTTTTTGAGTCACTTGGGCAGTTTCAATCAGAAAGAGTTGTTTCTGAAGTCCTGAATGATATGGTAAGGTCTGATGAATTTTAAAATAAGCTTACATGCCTGTCCCTTTAGTGGAGACATGTTTTTGATAGAGATGTACACCAAGTTGTGGAGCTGGAGAGAACATGTTCAGCACTTTTGGTTTGTCATTCAGGTTTGTTTCACCTGCACCTCAATTATTGTGTCATGAACAGTCATGATTGCATTTTGCATGCATTGCACAAAGGCACAAACACTGGGGTATTCAGATTCCTCAGGTTCATTTCAAGAAAAGGATCAGAGAACATGCCCAGAGTTCAAGAAGAACAGTGTGTAACCAGTTGTTTCAGATCTCGAGATATTAAGGGCAAACTTGATAGCTGGTAGCTTGGCAACCCAACCCTTCTGATTAGAGGATATGCAACACCAGAGCATTTGTCCAAGAGTTCTGTTGGCCCATTCTGTCACACCATCTGACTGCAGGTGGTATGTGCTTGATAGCCAGTGCTCTATTCCTATTAGATGCTGGAGGTGAGTCCAAAATATGCTTGTGAACAAGGAGTCACAATTACTGATGATAATCAAGGGCAAACTGTGATGCTTGTAGACCTCAGCAAAGATCAGTTCCACCACCTCTTTGGCTGAATAATTGGTGCAGCTTGATACCAGGTGAACCATACCAGTCAGTAGGTCAATCACCATTGTTATGGAGTTGAACTCACCATCTCAGTTTTTTGACAAGGGCAGGGGGCCCACAAAGTCAATCCCTATATGCTTCCATGGTCTTGAAGGTACTGAGAGTAAGTACAAGAGCCCCATTGGCTTCTGATTAGACAGTTTACTCCTGCAACAGATTGTGCATGAGTTACAAAATGCATTGACATTTGAGATCATGTCTTTCCACCAGACATGATCCCTAAGGTAAGCAAGAGTCTTGCTCACTCTGAGGTAAGCTAATGTGAAGTGAGCCTGATCAATTAGCTGCTCTCAGGCTTTATGGTCATCAATGATCACATTAGGAATGCATAACATAGTGCATTCTGAGGCTCTGTATTGTATGCCAATGGGCTCACTCATCTCCTCCCTCATTCTACTGTCTGGACGATCTTTCAGGTATAATGCCTGCAGATTGGTGCCTGTGTTCTTCCTATAAAGCTCATCCTCATCTTCACTACTTCAGGTGCTCCAGTGAGGACTTTCTGATCTGTGACAGTACCATCAAGAAGACATTGTTCATCCCTAAAGTACTGCTCCTTAAGTGTTTGGAGTACAGTGGGCTTATATGTACCAAAAACAATGCCACACTTCTTTCTCCAGAGCCCATCAGCTACTCCATCATTAGCCATGCCTTTAATGTGGAAAACAGCTTTTCAGTTTCACATAGCTTGGTGTGGACAGTTGAGGTTTGCCTACCTTGAAAAGCCAGTCAGAAGCCTCTATCTTCTATGGCTCCCAACTCTCCAATAAGAAAGATAACCAGATGCTTGTAGCCCATTATGGATGACTCTTGATGCATGAACAGCTCCGTAAGGATCACTGAAAGAGAGAAGAGAGGGCTGGACAGAAAGAGAGTAGAGTTCTGAAAGGTGTTCCACCAGGAGAGGTCTGGGCACCAGCTAACCATGGCAAACAGCACAATGCTGTTGACAGGCAGAATAAGCAGAAGTGATATAAAAAGAAGAAGAGTCCACACCATTCTAAGGGCCTCACAGAATCTGTGAACAGAGAAGTAGAGTACACTGAAAAAGATGATATGCAGGTCAAGTATGGGCTCTCTAAGCAGGAGAGCTCGATCCAGGGACACTTCATGCCATCATCTGCTCCACCAGTTACTGCTCAGGACTATGAAACCCAGAAAAGAGATTCAGCTTCACAATGCAAAAAGCAGGACACTTACTCAGCTCAAGATGAAGTGTATGCAGATGAAACTGATGCCACTATTGCATATGCCAAGCACTTCATCAATGGGATGCCAGAGCCCAGTGTAGTGCCACCACTGCTCCCAGTGGAACAACCTGTTGGGACTGTGTCAGTAGTCACTGTCAAAGAACCCACCTCTATGAAGTGCCTAGTCACTATCAAGCAGCCTGTGGAAGCTCAACCCTTGACCACAGAGGCCATCATGGGAAAGTAAGCAAGCTGGACAGCTTGCTGGAAGGAAGGATGTAACAGCTTAGTCACACATCAAAGTCAAAGTCAAAGGTTGATCTTATCAATGCGATCATTTTGAGGCAGATTGTCTCAGTAAAGTGGAGAGGGAAGTTTATTAGATGATAAAAAAGACATAGCTGTACTTTCTCACCCCAAATCAACCTACAGAGGATTTAACCCCTTCACCTAGTAGGAGATTCCATGTGAATGTCAGACTATAAGCCTGCATCACAGCTTGGCAAGTGCAAAGACATACAAGTTCATTAACAGAGTAACTAGGAATTATGATAGCTATAGAAATGTATTCGACAGTGAGAATGGTGATGGGGAAATACCAGCATTTGCATGGAGCTGTTGATCCAGGTTAGAAGACAAAGCAACCAGATAGGGATTGTCATAGGTAGTATGATAGGGCTGAAATTGCTGGGAATGACCATATGTGAAATATATGTCATGCAGGTGGGAGCACCTTCTGCATCTCAAAAAACTCACCAATGACAGTCTTATTGGAGTTTTGCATACATTTCAGATTGAGACCATGCAGGCATGCAATAGTGAGTGTGTCATGGCAACACATGAACAAGCAGTCCCAGTTTTTTAACAGCAAGTGGCCAGTGAGGTCTTGAACTTGTGTGCAGACCTTCAATGGATGGACTGGATTGGCTGACAATGAAGAAGACTTGCACCAGTCAACGATGACTTCCTCTTGTGCTGGTGATAAAATTTGCTTCCTGGCTTGCACTTCATGGTGGGCTTGATGCTTCCCAAACCTACAGTCATTAAGAGTTGACTGGCAGGCCTGCAAAACAATCAAGTCAAAAGTAATGGATGAACCCAACATTGAACATGCACATTCTGAGCAGCAGCAGCCTTGGAAACATTATCATAAAGACTACTTGCAAGGCCCATGAGTGCAGCCTGTATCTGTGACTTGTAAGTAGGGTCGGAGGTTGCTTGTCGAGGACCTGTTCGGCTGCTTTGACCACTTGTCTTGCAAAGGTGAAACAGCCCCATCATGGCCCAGGAGCCTGAGCACTACAGAGCAGTGAGCAGCAACCGGCTGGACTGACAACTCGGCACGCTCTCGGCAAAGCTTCGGGTTTTTTTAATCCCCGCTGCCGAGCTGCATCAAGGTGACGGTTCAGCGTGACAATCAACCATCAATTATCTCTCTCAATTCCGCACCGTTTTCGTTCATTCAAGCTCGGACGGACTCAGCTTTGGTAGTAGAAACAATGTGATTGTGTAGGAAAAAAAGAAGTTGTGTATTTTATGGGGGTGACGAAGTCGTTGGACTGACGAAGTCACTGGAGGGGATAGTAGTATTCTGACTATTCCAACACTGGTGACGTCACCCCCTTTGGACTACAGCATACTAGAGGATTCGTCCCTGTGTTCAACCCAGACGCTCTTCCACGTTCTGTTTCGTCCGATCCCCCCTTACAAAGCTAGCAAATTTTTTTCCTCTCGGGCCGTCTTGTCAGAGCATACTTTTCCATCTAGTAGGTGCAAAACCGGCACCGTGGCGGCGCTATGCTACGGTAGATCCGTAAACAGTCTGGTCCAGGACATGTGATCGAAGGCGAGCAGCTGAGGGGGAAAATGTGCACTCGTGTGTTGCGGCCGCGTCCTAAAACCGGAGAATTTCGAGAGGAAGCGGATGACCACACGACGAACAATCATTCGACAAGTGACAACAGGCGTACCTTATCAGATTAGTACGTCGCTAAACTGAGTCCTGCCAGCGGTTTCTGTCAATCGATCGACAATTGACAAGTGAACTCAAGCAAGCCTCAAGTCAGGGTTTGTACCTGTACAATTTATTAGCCCCCGATCCAGTTTGATCATTGCTACATACGCAGAGTTGTTCATGAGGCCTGATTACTGTGCGCTGACGATTGGGACTGTATCAAACAAAGAGGACACTTTACATCTTAGAGAACCATTCGAGTATTCAACTTCAACCCGTGAACTCGTGTTTAGTCGGAATAATTGCGAACTAATGCAAAATCCATCGGGCCACTTCGAAGACACAGGAGCCCTTGAAGCAGGCAACATGGACTGGCTACATTTGGGCTTACATGTACCTTTATCTCTGCAACTATTACATATAATCTAACAGAAACGAACCATTACTGATTGGCTGTGCTTATCACAGTGAAACCGCCAGTTCGTAGGTAGATCTGCCCAATCAGCTAAGCCGAGTTCCAATCAGATCATGGACGATTGTCTGCTTTCAGCTTGCAAGTGGACTTCGTCGAAAACATAACGTGACTTGATGGTGACTTGATGATAACTGATGATTACGGACTAGCATGCCGTCGAACTGACCCGAACGAACTTACTAGGCGTGCCGCGGGTGTGTCGTCATAGAAGTACTAGCGGACATACACGTCCCTCAGCTTACGCAGTGCCGCCTGGAATTACAACCATTAGTTTTCCCACATGACCATCTATGAATACAGGGCCTACGTGATAGTTTTCCAGGAGAGGCTGAATTTCAAACTGAGAAACCTTCATCCTTTTCACTGTATCAAGATGACCATGCTCCTTCAGCATTGCCTTGAAGTACCGCGCCTATAGAGACTTAGTCCCAACCATCCGATATACCAAGCATTGCCACCCACCTCCTGTTCTTCTACTAATGTCCATGCATTGCCATCCCGTCCAGCTCGAGCAGTCCGCCCAACACGGTGAACATATTTCCTCATGTCAACTGGTGAGTCATAGCTCACGACATGAGAGACATGGCTGATATCAATTCCTCTCGAGATCAAATCAGAACAAATCATGCTGGTCATCGATGTAGTGAGATCATCATCACGCTGAATGACAGAAAACTTACACGTGTACTTCCTTTGCTTTAAACTTCTCCAGAATAATTTTTCGCTCGCCTGCAGGGAGGTCGCTCGAGTATGCGCGGACCGTAATACGGGCGTTTTCTGACGTTCTCAACTCTTCGAAGCATTCAAGCAAGGAGACAAGGCGTGTGGCGGATTCCGACGATTTGGTGAATATCAGGGCATTGCGAACATTCTGGTGGTGCAGAAGGTGAAGTAGTATGAGTGGTTTTTGTGATGGTTCGCAAATGAGCATATTCTCCTAATTTGCAACGTTTAACGCAAAATAGATGTCAAGCACGCTAGGGACGCACCGTCAGGGTGGTTGGCATGGCAAATCGTTCAGAGATGAGGTGTGATGCGGTACCATTGGATGCACCTTCGCTTTGACTCTGGACGACGAAATACTTCGGGTCCCGGAGACCAAGCGACGCGAGTTTGCCGGGATCTCGGGTGAGTGTCGCAGAAAACAAGAGCTTCTGACACGAAAACGCTTTCCGCTCGTCGCCGTCGACTTGATGTCGTCCTGTATACCCGATATCCAAGCAAGCAGGTGCGAGACAATCACAGATTGACAGGAGACCATCTTCCGATGATGCTTTGCTTGCTGTGAACGTACCCTCCGAAGCTCTCCAATGGATAGCGGTCAGTACTTGGGCTAGCCAATCTTGGAATGATTGCGAGAGCAAGCGGTCGGCTTCATCGATGACCTGGTTATGATCTGTCAAGCAATGTGAACAGAAAGTGTAAACGTACTCATACCAAGAAGCGAAGGTGTTGTAACGAAAAGTTGGGAGTTCCATTGAGATGATCCATTAACCGACCGGGAGTGCATATCAAAATATCCACTTTGCTAGAACCTCCCAACGACCTGTGAAGGTTAATGAGGTCGATAATGTCATATAAATGGACTGGAAAATCTACTTGGGGTCAGTTTCAGCGACCAGTTGTGCTTGTTCGTGGGCAAATGAGTGCTGGCCCGTCGCGGTGCCAATCTAGCAGACATAATTAGAAAAGCAGTGGTCGTAATATGCCAAGGGTGTCGAGTACTTTCAGGCCACGTCCTTTACCGACAGCTTCGAGCGTTTCTCTGACCTGTGTGACAAGGTCCCGCGTGGGAAG
Source organism: Pulveroboletus cf. aberrans (assembly GCA_038094155.1). Lineage (NCBI taxonomy): Eukaryota > Fungi > Basidiomycota > Agaricomycetes > Boletales > Boletaceae > Pulveroboletus > Pulveroboletus cf. aberrans. The sequence continues at coordinate 92,499 of JBBPTO010000016.1, read as the reverse complement.
AACTATCAGGGCCCGCAGCCTGGTAACGATTCTACTTGATAGGGTCTGCAAAATCAGGCACTTCGACAACTCCAAGAAACGCCGGTGATACTGGAACTTACTTCCAGTATGGGGAGGACATATGCAAGTGTTTTTCCACTCCCCGTTGGCGCAGAGACACATACGTCTCGAGGAGCAGCGTATGGTGCGTACAACACAGGACGATGGTGCATGAGGAAAGGCAGAAGGGCGGTCTGCACTGCACGTCAGACCATCAGTACATGAAGCCGAAGCCTGTGTATTCAACCACTGACCGGCGAAAAGTTCGGTGATACCGAGATCAAGCAGGCGTTTCCGTGTCTTCAAACTGAGACCAATGTCATCGTCCTGTTCTTCTGTTGAAAGAGGCCTGACAGCTGCAGGATTGATGACCTGTGCGTTTACAAGAGCTTTATCGATCCCTTGCATAGCAAGTACGGATTTCGGTGGTGCATTGGGCATCGTCGGAGAAGGAAACGATGGAAGACTGCCTCCTTGGTCAGAGAGGGGTCTCCGAATGCCCGAAGATTGTTTGCTCTCTGAGTCGGGGAGTTCCTCCACGTCGCTAACATCCGAAAGTGGTCCTTCCTCAACGACTCTTGGTCTTTTCTTGGGGGGACTAACAGGTCGTTCGATGGCGCATACGCTTTCTTCTTCAGCCTCTGTGTCACATGCAACGTCTTCTGCATAACTACGCCGTTTCTCGTCTTCTTCAGACCCCGAACTTGTTTGGGGAGCATCCCCGGGTTTCCGAGGTGCTGCAGACTTTCGGGCCTTTCTCCGAAGTTTTTTGCGCTTGAGGTACCTGACCTTTGCCTTTGTCTTTGACGTTTCAATGCCTGAGACCAGGACGACGTGATCACCAGGATGCTTACTTTTGAGGCCCCGACTTTGATCGGCTGCGGAACGTCTGCCATGTGGATGATCAAAGTGGAAGAGCGGAGGCACGTATACAAGTACTTACCAAGAAAGGCAAGATGTCGCCAAGTCGAATCGAACATGAACTGGATTGCGCGAGGAAATTGAACCAATGGCACGTCCTGGTCATCGTGTTCGGCATCACTCCGGCCCGTCGGCCATCGATTAGTCTATCATGTCCGTGCATGCTGACAGGAAATTGACATACAAGACTCCACCCACTACACTCACCGACAAGCTGGTGTCTCAAGAGGCTCGACGCGAAAAGGTCAACCGTCATGTTCCAGCTCGACGGCTACATCCAAGCTAACCGGGAGGCACTGTGTAGGCTCTAGAAGAACAAAGACGGGTGCGTGAAGCGCCGCCCAACCCATCAACGTCTCGATCGCTCATGTGGATCTCTTCTCGTCCAGCGTCGAGCCCAGAAATTCGATTCATGCAGACAGCTCGATGCATTCGCGCAACTGAGCCTAGGGGCATCCGACGACGAAGGTGACGAGGACATTGACGAAGAACCTGAAGTGATACGGGAAGGGATAGCAAACTACGCGTCCCTTGCAGGGACATCTGACTTATCTGGTACCTCTGCCGCACCCAAGACAGATGGAAGGAGAAAGCGAAGCAAAAACAGGCGGAAACGGGGAAAGAAGCCTAGTAAGTGGGCAAACAAGTGCATGTATGCGGAGTTGTTGGAGATGAAAGAAGAACCTGGCCTTTGGGACGACCGCTCGAATGACTCCGACGATGGCCTTCCTTCCGATCTTGAAACATGCTGGGTCGCAGTGGCACCCGTACCGACGGGAAAGCGCTGTCTGGCAATCACTTACCAGTCAGCCTCTGGAGTCATAGGGATATGTGCTGGTGATATTTCTTTCCAGTTGGAACGACCACGCTAACTAGATCACGTTACAGCACCAAATACCACTCTTCGGTCTCGTCTCCTGGGCAAAATGTTGCTTCCCCGCTTCCCGTCTTCGCTTCCTCCACTAACGGTATTGGACTGCATTCTCGACGTAGACTGGAGAACGAACGGGATTCTGCACGTCCTCGATGTCATCAAATGGAAGGGTCAGGACATTGCAGACTGCGAAACTCCCTTCAGGTACCCCCTGTGCGGTCTAATGACAATTGTTTCGTGCTCATCGAACACAGGTTTTGGTGGCGGGACACTCGACTCGCTGAGCTCCCCAAATTTGCACCACCCTCGACCGTGTTTTCATTCACGGGCTCCGCGGAGACTCAACCGTCCGCTCCGAGTTCTTACCATTTCCAGTACCCGACGACCTTCGTTCCTATTCCCTATCACACGGACACGACTCTCCCCGTGCTCTATTCCTCCATTGTCCCCCTGGCTCGTTCGACGCGAGAAATCCTTGTCGAAATCCCCATTTCACAAGCGTTCCAATCCTTTCCCTCCTCGGATTCTGCCATGTCGATCGATTCCTGCGCTGACCACTGTGGACTCACGACTATGCCAGTTCATGTAATGTCGGACGGACTCCTGCTCTACCTTTCTCATGCAAGCTACGAAGAGGGCGTAAGCCCGCTGAGTTGCTGGATACCAGTCATCGTGCCCAACGAACAGAAAACAGACAACACAGAACAAGGGAAGAACGGTCCGTTGGATTTGTTTCAGCAGTACGTTCCCGTGGATCTGTACTGCTCGTGTCTGACAGCCAAGTTGTGGCAGCCTCATTCATCGTCGCTTGAGTAGGATGCCGCCAGGACTGAGTTCCGCTATGCATTCCGACGGGATGGTCGTGTGAGACAAATCCCAGAGGTCGGCAAGGCCACTTCTTTAGGATGTCCTAACACGGTATTCATGCACAAATTACAAGATTTTATTACTCGCTACTTTAGTTGATACACCGACAAGTGAGACAAATGGGTGAATGTACAATGATCGGCCGCGTGAAAAAAAAACACAACAAACCGAACCAGTTCAATCGGTAGAAAGGAGTTTCGTCAAATAGTCCACTGCAGCCTGCCGTACGGATGCGTCCACAATTGGATTGCCCATCAACTCCACCGCAAGCTGCGCCCGTTGTTTTATCCCAGACTCCCTGGTGCTTTCTCGGTCCGCTTGCTCTTTTTCGAATCGGCGCCGTTCCAACTCCTGACGCGCTGCGCTTTCCTTTTCCTCGCGCTCCTCGCGTCGGCGCAGGCAATCGATCTTGAGCTTGCTGTGCTGAACCTGTGCTTGAAGTAGCTGAAGAAAGGCTGTCATCAGGTTCTGAGGGATGGAGAATTGAATATGTGATGGATCGGGTTGAGGCGACATAGGGTTTGGTCCCACGATCATGCGACCTGGCGAACCCGACGGTCCTGGTTCCATGCCAAGGTGATCCAACCCTACAGTGGGTTGAGGATTCGCAGATTGAGAGTAGGGCGGAGTGTGGGCGGACTGCAGTGGCGGCGGATGTGGATGGTCTGGGATATCCAGGGGGTTTTCTTCGTCTTCGATTTCATCTGCATTGACGGCGCCTCCCATACCACCCGATGCACCATTTGGATTATGCCGGGGAGTGGGGCGGGAGAGTGCCGGGTCGCCGTTCCACCTGTAAAGGGAAGTTGATCCAGAGTCAATGGGTGGTCAAACGACTATCACCCACCTGCGGTAAAATAGATTGTACCACCCGCTTCGGTGCCAGTGGTCGATGGTTCTTGCATTGAGATTTCCAACATCGCAACCAGCCTTTCGGGACATCTGAAGGCGACGTTCGTATTCTCGTAGTCTGTCCCCCTCGATCATCACGTTTAGGGACCCGTTGCCGGATGCGGCGTGAAACACCTCGAAGGCGTAGATCTGTTTGAACAGGTTGAAATTGCGCTCGTAGCAGCCCTTGAGAGCCTGATACGTTTTCTTGCCTCCGAACACTTCCAGAGCACACTACGATCGACCATGAGCACCAAGGGCGTCGCCATATCGCCGACACGCACCTCTCGAAAGCACGAATTCTTGGTTGAACGGAGGGAATTCCAGTGCTCGTCCTCGCCTGGATCCATGAGCCAGGTGAACAGCTTTGTCTTCTCTTCCTCCGTCCAATGCTTCGAGCCATGTACGGGATCGTTGTCGAACTCGCCGACGTCTTCGCCTTCCCGACGTCGTTTTCCTAGCTGGCTGGTGGACATCGCATTGGCGTTGTCGGTGTGCTTGCGCTTCATCGGGTTCGCAGAGGATCCGTCGTTCGTCAGGGGGACGGTAAACTCGTGCATGGGAGAGCGCGAAGGACCGGCGACGGGCTGGGGGGCGCGTGCGGCGCCATTCGAGTCGAGTATGGTGGGCGGCGAGTCGGTGATCCTGAATGCGCTGTCGTGAAAAGTCGACCGTGTGCTCAGAGCGGGGCCGAGCGCTTGATTAAGGCTCTGCAGCGATGAGTGCTGCATGGAGAGGGGACGTCGAGGGCTCCTCACCGAAACGTTGCTGACATTGGGGTCACGTTGTAGGTGACCAAAGGCCAAGGCTGGGTCGCTGCGTGGATGAGGGTAAGTTGGGGACTGTGTGTTGTGGGACACACTTACCCATGGGGCTGAGAGTCCATGGCTTGACTCTACGCTGAACCACGATGAACCGGGCGTGAACCGCTCGCGCAGGCTGTGGCTCGGGCGGGCTGTTTGGTTCCGATCCACCCAAACAACCAGTTCACATTGCATTGCCAGTTACACAAACAATTAGAATGACCCGTACTACTAAGGATACACAACCTTGCACATAACTCAGACCTCGTCGTCTGGCTCCCCCTCAGCATCCAAGTCCGAGTCTTCCTCAACCTCCTCCCGCAGTATGGTAACATCTTCGGTCGCCACCCTTCCCAAACCCAACAGCGGTGAAGCTCCCTCCACCTCTCCCGAAATCTTACTGCGAACCACAGTGCCATTGACGCCCTCCGCCACACACACTGTGTCGTCGCTTGGGACACTGTGCCGACTGGTCAATCCAGTGAGCGGAGTTCCCAGATCTTCTGATTTCACGTCTGTGCATTCCTGCCGCGTGAAACCATCACGGAGATGCATCCCCTCCTTCTCCCCCCTGACGGCAGGGCTGTTGTCTGATGACCCGCCTGTGCAATGTCGCTGAACTCCATTCGCGGCTTGACTCTCTCCATTTACAGCCGAGGATCGGTCAACAACTTCGTGCTGCTCAGCACCAGCCGGTGCATCCTCTGGAGTGGGTGAATTTAGTTTTCTGCGCTTCCGAGGTGATGGCTTGGGGGATGACACCAGTCCGGAGTCAACAGAGAAAGATGGGGGTACAGCAGAAGCGTTGTCAGGCGGTCGAGTCCTTGGAGGCCGGCCGCGTCGACGCTTGAGAGGCACAGTAGGAGCGATGTCCTCACTCTGTGTCGTACTGTCCGGCAGTGCATCATCTTCTCCATACGGTCCGGAATCGCCATCCGGAACTGCTCGCGAAGCTGACCGGGTGGTCATCCCGAGGGATTCGGGACTGGCATCCCTAATCATACTTCTCGGCTGGCCCTTTGGAACCATGAGCAGGTCGTCAAAAAGGTTGGCCGCAGTTATCTCTGCCGCGTCACGAATAACTGCCGCTTGTTCGTTCTGTTCGTTTGATGAACTTTGACGAGAGCCCAAGGACTTGGCACGGTCGGTAATGTCCAAAATAGGTGTCCCTCCGTCCGCTGGACTCAGAGGTGTACCAGTCTGGGCTAGGGCACCAAAACCCAAGCCGCCCTCAGTCTGAAGGACCTCCACACCTGTTTTGGTGCGAGACAGCACGAACGGCGTCCACTTGAGCTTCTCGGGTTTGAGCCTCAGATATCTTTTCCTCTCCCAGGCTGCTAACCAGCTTTCCACCTTGTCTGGGTCCCAAGATATTTCGTAGTGCGCGGGTGCGATGAATGGCGTATTAGATTTGCTCCCGTCTGTCTGCTTTTGTGGATAAGGTCGCTGTAGCTGTCTCCGTGGGATGCCATTCTTGCGACCGCGTGGAAACTTGATCGCTTGTCCCGGTGACGGACGAGAGTTTGGGGAAGCAGTATCCACCACAATCATGTCTTGCTGCACGAGGGTGGTATAAATATCCTCGATTGTCATGGACGTTGTTCGGCTAATGTCTGCAGAGACATACAAGGCACCCAGCGTGAGCGAGTCAACCCACAAGCAAGAGAAACCAAGCAGACCTTCGAGTGTCGGTTTCATAGGGGCTGAACTGAGATAACGCATGAGTGCAAGGGTCCAATAGTTCTTGTAGCCGAGAGCACCCAGTCCAGACAGAGGTTTCTCAGGGGAGCCTGGGCGCTGCTCTTTCTTGGACAATAGGTAGCCTGCGCATGCGATCGGTCAACAGCCCAATACGATTCAGGTACTTGAAACATACTGAAATCGATGAGATAATTTCCCCAGCCCTGCCGTTGTCGTACTGGAAGTGTCATGATACAACTCACGTTGTATTGTTTTGGTGAGCATTTCTCCTTGCTGAAGTACCCCACGAAATGGGCCCCAATGTCATCAACCTCGGTCATGACATAGAAAAGAAACGGTTCAACATCATAGAAAAGGGACTTGTGGTCGAGGAACATTTTGGATAACAGGCAAAGATTTTGGCAGTATATTTTGTTCTTGCGCCCGTCCACCTCGAATATAGAGACCGAACTGTCGCGATAAATTTCGTCACCCGGTGGATGACGAGCTTTGCATTTCATCTATGGTCACTGGTTAGCAGCGAGGTTTCACGCACGTTCACACGAGGGCTTACCCGATGTCGGCCAAATGCAAAGCGACTGCGCATATATTTCAAACAAAACTCGCATATCCACAGCCGCCCGTCTGGTATATTTGCATATTCTTCGGGGAAGGGTGCATCATACCAAGGGTGAATGTCATAGGGTCCGAAACGGATGGTGCGTATACGTAAGGTAGACTGTCCGTCGGCAACAGTTGGGGTGTTCGGGGTTTGAGAGAAGGTTCCTGGGGTTGGAACAAAACCTGGAGTGGACGGCGCGGGAGACACCGGTGGCAATGAAGGAGGTATTGATAATTGATGGAGGGTAGTGGAGCGAAGGGGGCGTGAGGACGGACCGGCTACCGGGATATCTGGGTTCTCGGCAGCCGAAGGTGGTGGAACTGGGGTCGGATATAGTTTCTCCTGGAGGAAGCATCAATCGACAATGCCAGAGTGCATAAGATGGACCACATACCTCGGCCGAAAGTCTGCTCTTCTCAAATCTTGCTCTATCAATGTTGTCGATGCTTGTCTTCGAGGTGTCTCTCTCAGCCGAAGACAAAAGATCCTCAAAGACGTTGTGCTCGGTGTCGTCTTCACGCTCCTTGCCCTTACCCTTGGGTGGGAGGCGTAGACGGACAATCAGAGGTTGAGGGGAGTGCACCTTGATACGCATACGTTTTGCGGGACGCGGTGTTTGTGGTCCCGAGCGCTTAGGGGGCCTCTTCTTCTTGACCGATTGAGGACGACGCGCGGGGGCAGCGCTTGCCGCGTCATCCGAGTCCGAATCCGAATCTGATGAATCGTCAGTAGACGAGTCGTCGAGCTGGACGTCTATTTCAGTGTCCGCTCCGGGTGGGTCAGTAGTTGATGCGTCTGGATTGGGTTCGCTGGAGGGGTAGTTCATTCCTTCATGCTGGACAGGAGCGAGATCTGGAGGGAGCATGTCGAGAGATGGACAGAGGGGACAATGCCATTGACCGGGTGGTTCCTTCTCCAGCGGGGGGTGAAGACATTCCATGTGCCAACCTAGGTCAGAGGATCTGAGCACGCGCACCGCACACTAGAGGATGTAGCAGACCTCTGTCGCAAAAGTCGCAAAAGAGTATCCTGGCCTGTTGAGAGATGGAGTGACGAGGGGACAGACAGGAAGGGAGAGTCTCACATCGTCCCCCTTTTCGTGGCAAACCTCGCAGATCTTGCATTCGAAACACTTCCAGGGGTAGGATCGAACTACGTCGGCGACCATTCCGAGTTCCATGCAGCTTGGGTGACCTGAGAAGGGGAGTGAGCGGAGGGCAAGGCGGAGGACGGGGACGGACCACTGCGGCCGCAGACTTCACAAGAGACCATAAACTCGGGGTCGCCTTGTTTGTTCTTGGCATCGTTTCCCTGGCAGAAGCCGCATTCCTCTTCACGTCTCGGCTTTCTCTTACGTTTTTGCGGTTTGGGGATGCGTGGAAGGTCTGTTTCGGGGATCGGCAAATAGGCCACGAGGGGCTGAGGTGCGAACGGATCGCCCTGGGGGCCCTGGTCGTAGTGCTGGCCGTAGTGTGGAGGGACGAGCTGGCGGGGGACGGGTGAGTTGTACGCGCGGGGGCACGCGACGCGGGGACGGACCTGGTGCGGGGGTGGCAGCTGAGGGCCGGTCGCGGGAGGGTCTGCGAGAGCAGGGTCAATCGGGATTTCGGCAGGTCTGTCGCGGTCGGGGAAGGGAAGGCCGCGCATCGTCGCTGTGGCCGGTGCGAGACGGCGGCGACGAGCAGCCTGGAAATTCGCGGCGACGCTTCCATTTCGGGCAGAGATCCGGGCCCAAAACATTTGCTCGCTGCGTGCCAAAACAGACGACAACTTGATCCTGTGTGTACTAGACGGAGCCGGGCAACCTGAGCGAGCCTGCTCCTCCCTTTCCCCACCACCATCTCCCCATGCAAGCCCTCGTACATCGCCAGCCTCTCCCCCCCCTCCTAGACCAGTTCCATCCCCGCCTCAATCCCCCCGCCATGCCCACACCTCCCGTCCTCTCCCGCAAGCGCAAGCGGGCCCACCAGTTCACCGTCTCCTACAGCGAGGTCCAGGAGGTCGACAACGAGGGCCGCGTCCGCGAGGTGATCGTCATCGAAGACACCCCCCCTCCCTCCACCATATCTCCCGCAACCACCCACACAAACGCCTTTTCTGCCTCCTACCAGCCCCCGGTCTACTCTGCCCCCATCAGGACCAGAGCCCGTGCAGCCGCCGAGGCACAGGCCATGTCCGCCAGCACTTCCTCCGTAGTGCTCGCGCCACCTGCGCCCAAGAAGCGCAAGCGCGACCAGCCTGACGAACCCCGTGGGACCATAGTCAGGAAGGTTCCGCCCGGCCTTCAACACCAGGCCGCCGTCCCCTCCAAGTCTTGGGTCAGCGGCAGCGGGCCTGCCACCACCGACGTACGTAACCCACATTTTCCTCAGGAACCATTCATTAATCCCCCATCAGCCATCCAACGGCGTCGTTCCATGCGATGATAAGGAAGGCCATTACATTATTGTCCCAGACGACATAATTTATAATCGTTGTATGCTCCCCATTCGTCTCCAGCCTTCACCCCTTTCACCCCTCTTCCCTTTCAGATCGCACAGTTCGCCTTCTTGGCCAGGGTACTTTTGGCAAAGTCGTCGAAGCAGTCGACATTCAAACACAGAACCGGGTGGCGATCAAGATCATCCGCGCAATTCCCAAGTATCGCGATGCGAGCAAGATTGAGATACGTGTCCTCCAGAAGCTCAAGGAAAGAGATCCCACAAACGTCCAGTTCGTATCCGTCTCCAGCACCTATTCACAAAATCCTGACTTTTCGCCAGCAAATGCATCCATCTGCTCCACTGGTTTGACCACCGAAACCATATATGTCTGGTTTCCGAACTTCTGGGCATGTGTGTGTACGACTTTTTGAAGGAGAACGAATTTGCTCCGTTCCCCAGGAACCACATACAATCTTTTGCCAGGCAATTGCTTGGCAGCGTTGCTTGTATGTCGTTACCACCCTGTATCGGATCATTACTTAATCCATTTCTCTTCCTAGTCCTGCATGATCTTCATTTGATTCATACAGATCTCAAACCGGAAAACATCTTGCTTGTGCACAACGACTACAGGCATGTCCTCGTACCTGTGCCTGGAAAGGCAAGTAACTACTACATTTGTTACTCGAATTTCTAACGGGATTTCCATTCATAGCGAAACGCCCCACCACGGACGAAACGTATACTTCAATCCACGGATATTCGCCTCATAGATTTCGGTTCTGCAACGTTTGAAGAAGAGTATCACTCGACAGTTGTTTCGACTCGCCATTACCGGGCACCGGAAATCATTCTTGGTGAGACTTTTTGTTCTCGATCTGTTTCTTCCGCTTACGTGAGCGCTCTGGCATAGGTTTGGGGTGGTCATACCCGTGTGATGCATACTCATTAGGTTGCATCCTCGTCGAATTTTATACCGGTGTTGCACTTTATCAAACACATGACAATCTTGAGCACCTAGCCATGATGGAAGCGGTTATGGGCAAGATGCCTGATCGCTTCGTGCGTGCAGGGGCACGGTCGAAGCCCGAGTTCTTCAAGGAAGGTGTTCGGCTTGACTGGCCAAAGCCCAAGGCCTCGCGGCAAAGCAAGAAAGACGTCCGAGCAACTAAACCACTCGTGGTAATTCCTCGTTTACCCACTCCATCATAATACGCTCAAGTTTGGCACCCTTGCAGGAGGTTATACCACCCAACGACCAGATCAACAAACATTTTTTGGATCTCGTGCGACGATTGCTTGCTTTCGATCCTGCTCAACGGATAACCGTGCGGGAAGCCCTACACCACCCGTACTTTTCTATCAATGTTCCAGACGAACTGTAGCCCAGATTACCACAGGTTATCTATTTCACACTGTAGACCACTCCTTTGCGCCGGTTGCACCTCACATCACTATCTTCTTCATTCATCCATCTGTCTGCAGCACGTCCTCTCCCTCCCTGGTTGTTATTACGGTGTTCGGTCGTGGTCATGTACAACGCAAATCAGCTCACCCATCGTCTCATCCATATGTGTTCGATTTTCATTCACGTCTGCCATCTCCGCCTATCAAGCACAATAGTTGTTTCCTCAAGCAATACCGTATGTTTTACTCGCCTAAGGCAACGGTCACCTGTTCATGTTGAAACACGCCGCTTCTCCCGCTCTTTTTAGGCGCCCAGGAAGGCTGACGATGTATGGGACAGTGAGGTGATTCGTTTCGCTTGTGTGTCAATTGACTCAAGGTTGATAATGTAGCGTCCCTTCGGACCCACTGGCCCTGGCTACGTTGTGTTCTGCCCGCCTCAAGTGTTGAGTATCCCACTGTAGAGCTACACGTGCACGGCAGATGTTCTTCAATATCGACGTTGTCTCAGCTCCTCGGAGCGGAATCGGCAGGAGATTGATGTTTGTACTAGTATCACGACCGCATGAAGACCTATGGAGTCTTGATGGATGCCTGTGTCAGGGCCCAGAAAAAGTACCGAGGGAATGGCGAGAGCTTCAAGACAAGGCGCGTTTTCCGCATTTCCTCAAACGCTTCTCCGAGATACCTGTTCGTTTCGAAGGATCATCCCATGCCTTCCATCACCCATCATCCTGGCGCGTCGAAGTAGCACTCCAAATCTACATCCAACTCCTTCCACCGCGACTCAACGTTCTTACGTTCTCGAGTAGGCATCCATCAATTTCCTGCATTCTTCCTCCACGATGTTGCCTGCCACCTATACATCCAACCTTGCATGGTGCATCAGCACCGCTATGCTTCACGGTTATGTCCCACCTCGAAGAATGTCCGTGCTTGTGTCGCGCTGGTCGACACGAGGAGGTCGTACCGTATCAGAAGAGTGCAAACGTTGGACTATTGGATGATGTTCACTGGGAGAACAATGCACCTGCGGGAAATCAGGATCTTTGAACAGCCCGTCCCACAGGTCCAGGGCAAGTCCAAAAAGGCGCGAAATTGAACGAGATGTGATGGCGCTATCGTTTCGTCGCAAGGTATGAAACTAAGAATGCACCCTTTTTCGTCAAGGTATCCTCCCGAAAACGATCGCGTCGATGTATCTTCGATATACTTGAGGCCAACTGTTTAGCCGAATATGGTTGCCAAAAACGCGCAGGGGAGCCTGAGTTACTCGAAAAAACAACGAACGATCTTCACTTCTTGGTGAACATACTCTATTAGCCAACCAATCGGTAAAAGTGTCTCCAGTCTTTCGTGCTCTAGACTCGTTCTGGTTGCCACTGATTTCATCGCTCATTAAAATTAGAATCCAGACAGCGTATCCTGGACTTCTTAAAAGCGTAAGGAGACATCCCTGCTAATAGTAATTCGCTATTCATCCTGTTGCAGGTTCGCGCTGGCCTGTTGTCAGAGAACCGAACGCATTTATCCGAGCCTTGGATTCCCGGTCGATCGTCCCATAGTCTCCTGGAAAGACATTGTCCCCCGCAGCGGACAAAATGAGAACAAATCGGGGACATTGAACTGGTTCGTTCTACTGATCTGCACAAAGAGGCAGTGAGCCATCCGGAAAACTGGGTATGAGACAGTTCTAGAGAGATTCTGATAAGAAGCTCCGTCAAGACTTCCACTTTGGGAACGCGGGAAGACCGTGAGATCCGCCCACCTCTGACAAATCGTTGTTTGCTTGCTGAAAGACCAGGTTACGCGATACTTTCCCACAAGGATGGCGGACTTCACAGAAAATCCAATGTCATCTCGATCAGGCTGGTTCCGAACATGTCTGTCATCCAGTAGTGAAGGTAAGGAGTGCTTTAACACGTCACGTATCTTGAAGAGCCATTGCTTGACTGCCAAACCCGGCATTTTGGGTCCATGATCCCAACTGGATACACTTCTACACCCTTGTGATGTTTCCGAGCTAGGGATTCAGGGCCCTTGCGCCGGATCCCACCGACTTGCAGGGTGATACTACAGTATGCCACAGTTTGCTGTAGTGTGCCAAGGGTCGTACCACCATTCAATCTGGATGTCAGTTGTTGTCTGAGCGCTTGAACTATGTTATATGAATGCATGCTGGTCCGCCGTGTGCCGAGCAGCAGCAACGCTAGCCAGCTCCCGACGCTCTCTCTGCGTCCTCCACACGAGGGCACGTCGAACGGCCGGGGGTGTGCTGGCGGAGCGGCTCGCGGCCCCGCTTGAGGGCGTCGTCCAGCTCAGCCGGCCCACGGCGAACTAGTCTGATCATCAGACTAGTTAGAAACGTGCCTTCGTCGGCACCTTTTACCTTGCTTGAGGGAGATAGGTGTGCGGCAACAATTAAAGAAAACGGGTAACTGTGGTTAACAACAGAGCGAGAATTGCAAGTGGTACAAAGGCAATGATTAATTGAAAGAGGGGCCTGTGATCGAGAAAGGTTGTTAGCTACGTGTAGTACCTACATCCCTGGCGAGAGGTGCCGGCCCGAACCAATGATTATCGAAATCGCGCACATGGCATTACATAAATCGCGGGAATACTTTGCAATCCATAATACTTGTGTGCCTCCGAATCGCCAAGTTCCGAAAACGAAAATGCAGAAGGAAAAGTTGATCGATTTCTGTGTACACTACTTTCGTGCGCTTGAACCGAACTTGGCAATGCTTATCGGAATGTTAGGGAAGCGACTAGAAACAGGTGCATTACTTAAACCTTTTCCGCGCCTGATGTTTATCTTGCCCAGATCCATGCACAAACGAAAGCGTAGTTTGCAAGATGTCTCTGTGGATTCTTCCAAGATGAGGAAGGCTTGTGAACAACTCCAAACTCTCAAGGATGAGTTGGAAGGAATTGAGGAGGCAGAAACGGAGATGGCATCGATTATGAACCATGTTCACAAGTTGGAGAAGATCCTTCGTAGTTCAAAAACGCAGGTGCGCTTTGCAAATTCTCATCCTGATACAAAACTCTAAACACCCTATTTCTCATCTTCCAGAGGATTAATTTCTCCTCCTTGAGGGAAAGCGACTTGAGTCGCATTGGTATATCCTCAAGAAGCCTTTCGTTTGACACCGCGAGACTTGTATCTTCGATAAAGGAAGCAGGCGTCAGAGAGTATGCCACCATCTTGGAGGCACAGCTTCTGGAGATTTATGACCATGTGAACATGGATGCAAGGCGGACCACTCTCATTTCTCGTCTCGTTCTAATTGCTTTGCAATACAGCACGAACCTGGGTCACATATGATTCTCGATGCCACACTCTTGACCCTAGCGAAGCTCGCCCGCAAGGAAGATTTGGAGGTTGCAATCTTCCCAGAAATGAGGATCGCATCCGATGGTGGAGTCCTAGTTGGAAACAAAGAGCACCAATTCATTCTGACAGGAAATGTCGACTATGCTGTGATACAATACAAGAATGAATTTCAGACCAAAGGTGGGATACTTCTTAGCCCAATCAAAACTTTGATTTCACGTTTCTTCCAGACAGACTACTTGGAATTGATGGTGTGAGGCATGAGGATACGATCCTTAACTTTTCAGAAGGTCACTTTTTCCTGGGCGAGGTTCAACGTATCCAGGGCGGGTATAGGAATACGTTTGGCCCATATGTACCTATAGCTGTGGGCCAAGCGGTTGCATCGGCGATCAAAACCGAGTCTGCATCACTAATCTCCCATTTCATTTTTTACTGACGCATTTCTAGCCGACCCCTTGTTCGCTTTTGTCTTTCAGATGGACAAACCTGGCTTTTCTTCATCTTGCAGAAGGAAGGCGACAGCTGGGTTTACTACGAATCAGCTCCGATATCCCTTAGTAAAGAACTTCTGTTACATCCACAAGCAGCTGACTACGTTTCTGAACTCCTGGTGCTCATCCGTGAATGGGTAGGTCTACCGTATATTCTACGTGCATTTGTCTTCATTGCCTCTAGTTGCATCCCACCGACATCTTTAAAGACGTGGTAGTTTTTGGAGATCGCGATTAAATCCATCCACAGTCTAGTACTTCATCTGTTGTTACTTTGCGAACCACTCGTGGAGGATTCTGGAATGATTATTCCCTCGTCGAATCCCGTTTTCTAAACTATGACTGAACAGCATCCACGTTGAACGTCAGTGGTTTCACGGTTTAAGGCGCGCCCACGCCCATCCGTGCGTTTCCTTCCGTCAAATTTACCACACGTCGTGTTTCTGTTATAATTACCTAGTCCTCCCACCGCCAAGCTAGTCTTGAAGCCGGACGATTTCTAAGCATATAAACTCTCAAAGATCCAACTGACCGTCCCGACACCTTGTCTGCGAGACCAATGTTGGATCCTTCTCTGATGGAAAACTTGTTTCGTTAAACTGCAAATGAGGGGTTTTCTCCACTCTGCAAACTGGCGCCCGGACTGGCACGACGGATGGACTCTCAACATCCTCGACCGTTGTACGACAACGAAATTTGATCAAAAGTCAGGTTTTATTCAGTCCCGTGTTTTCCTTATAACACCTTGGTGCTCGCGTGACAACGTTATCGGGACTTCCGGCACTGGCACCAGGCCGTCACCTCGAGGCAATCTAGATCCTTCTGACGCGACCAAATGGGGCATCAGTGGCACCGCGAATACGGCCCCCCAGTGGCTCTTGCCTCGCTGCTCTGACTACCCCGGACTAGGTGCGTTTCGTTGGCCGGCGACGATGCTGGATCTGACATCTTTCCAAGAATCACACGCTCGCGGACGACACACCCCAGGCCACAATGGGACTATTGATCAATGAGGAGGAGCTCGTACAGCACATCATGGGGGAGTTGATGCCACTCCTGAGCGTGGTAGTTCTTTGCATCATCATATGCACCATCACGTTCGTCCTTCGAGCTTGCCTGAAAGACAGAAGGGAAAGAAAGCTCCACGCGGAGCAGATGGAACAGTTGCGACGCAGAGACGGTGTGCGGGACATGACCCAGTGATCCCACATCTGGTGAGTGACGTTAGTGAAATCCTAGAACCATCTCACAGTCTTGTCATGGAAGTCAAGGGTGTTCCTATGAACCTGGATTAGGTGTGCCATGGGGACTCAGGCTGGACCTGCTGTGGCTCGTACCGTGCTACCCTGACCACTGGCGCGATGGATCCGTGCATACCCGCTAGGTGAAAGAACACGGCATGGGTCCACTCACTGAACGCGAGTTCGTAGACTAAATTCCACATAAAATTGGTTGAATCTCGGGCTGCAGCTGAGCAGAGTTCAAACCAAGGAGCTGAAAACATGCTGGGAGTTCACTGGAATCCAGACAGTGACTATTGAAGGTAGAATATTCAACTATATGTGATACATAGCACTATTACAAGGTCCACTGAGCGCACTACAAGAGTGTAAACCCTCGGAGCTCACGTGTAGCATTAGTGTACGAATCCACACTTATATTTGACTAAACAAAACAAAACATTTCACCTTTTCTGATTCCTGGCTACAGTCCTGAACACCATGTCCGACGACAGAGCTGAACTAATTAGAGGTCAGTAATCCTCACAAGTCTACTTCCATCTCCGGTGTTGTTTCTAAACTGCACACTACCTGTCTATGTGATCAAGCTAAACTCCAGGAACGTGAAGACTCTATCCGTGAGTCATGGATCAAAGTCATGGAAGCTCGCCTGGTGCGAGATGAGCTGGTCAAATGCCAACGGCACGAGGGAGTGAACTCTCTAGAGAATTGCCGGTGGTTGTCGGAGAAGTATACTCAAATGCTCGTAGAGAATAAAGTACGCTGGTCCGTTTTGCTCGACATAATGATTGACTAGCTTTCTGGCAGGTGAAGGGGTACAAGAAAATCGATGTCTGAACAAACGAGACAACTTGTTGTGACCTTCATTAGCGATACCCGTTTGTTCTATGTACTGCACGCGTACAATGCGTATGCATAATTCTACTCCGAGTATTCGTGTAAATCGTGCATCCATCCGAGGGTAATATCCAAGGTACAGGATCGTCTGATCATAGTGGCAAGTCTATTCAGTTAATGAAGCTATTTCTTGCCTTTTCGCCGTTTCCCCTCGGTTCCGCTTGTCTCGCCCCCGCTCGCCCGCTCTCCACTGGTTGCTGCGGTGGGCTTCTTTGCCTTCGCTTTCTTAAGATGGTGCTCAGGGATCCACTCCTCCTCATATCTAGCTCCACTGGACGTGACCGTGACTGTACTGACAGGCGTGCTAGCTGCAGGGCGAGAACGCTTGGATTTCTTGGCTTTCGCTGCGGGGAAGTAAGTGAGATAAATGAAATAAGAGGCCACACCAAGGAATGCAGCGACAATCAAGTAGGTAGAAATGCTAAATGCGAGTATAACTAAGTTGGATATGGCATCATAACATGAAGAACTGACAGTTTGAAGTCAAACCAAGAGCCTTCGGGTTCGACAATGGTTACGACCGAATCAAGGGCTGTGACACGATATTTGACACCCTGAGCGAAAGCGGATCAGTCAGAAATACATGAGATGGGGTGAAACTCACGTCTACAGAATGCTCCAACCAAATGTTAAGGCGGAGATCTCCTGGCTAATTGTACGTCGGGAAGAGAAAATAGGGAGTTAGTGGTATGCACACCTTGAACCTGTAACAAATTAGATTAGCCTTTTAGAGGGTCGCGAGGGGTAGAGCTTACTCGGAGTAGAACGTGTAAGCAATCTGGAGCTTGGACTTTTCCAACAACGAGAAACCATAGGTGAGAGAGGTCGTCTGGACAGAGGGCCATCCGTGAGCAGACGTTGAAAAGTGGAGAAAGACAAGGGACAAACGTTTTTCACCAAGGCACCGCTCTCGGGATGATGGAAAGAACCACCGACAGAGTCGAGCGTCACATTCTGGTCACTCTTGTTTTCGACCCAGAGATGGATTTGGTTACGTTCACCATTAACTACGTCTGCGAAGACGCGTCAGAGAAGGTTAGGACGTTAGGATGCTCGCTGGTGACGTACGACCAAACGGATTTTGCTCAGGGAAAGATGCCTGAATAACGATTTCGGGCTCAACGGACTCGAGCGGTGCTAATGCATGGTCAGATACATGCAAAGCACACAGGATAGAACGCACACGCAAGGACTGCGAGAGCGAAGAGGGCCACCAAAGCTAGGACGCGCATGTTGGAAGAGACCGTGCACTGCCACGTCCCTGGGCAAGTCTGTTGTCGAGTCGTCACATGACCGGACAGTGCCCGTTGAACCGGTGACATGGCCTCATTTGAGTATCCGCTTTCTCTCCCCGCGTTTCAACCGCTCCTTACCATCGCTTACCGTGCGCAGTTCCCCACCTCGGCCCCGGGTGCGCTGAATGGCCATTCTTTGCAGCCCAGGATGGTCTGTGGATCATCGAATTGCACAACGGAGAGGACTCCAGGCTCACAACACATTTGATCGACGACGCGCTCCGGCCCGCGCTTGACGTCGCCGAGAAGCACTGGGCGAGCAACAACCTTGCCTCCCTCGCAAGCACACAACATTCTGCACCCAAGTCCAATGCTGGAGATGGCGCTCTTATTATCGTGGGCAAGCGGGATCAAGACAAATTCTTTAGCAATGGTTTTTTGTACGACAGCATTGAAGGCAACCTTGGTTTTTTCACTGGTCTGTACAGACCCGCCCATCTTCCAGTCATTTAGATATTAACGTACCAGATACTGTGAATCCGCTTTATGCACACCTTTCCCAGTACTTACCCGCAGGATTGATATTCATTCGGATCCAGTTCCTACCATAGCGGCCACTGTTTTGCAGGTGGTTTTATCCTCGCACTCGCTTGTGACTACAGGGTCATGACCGATGGAAGCAGAAGACGAGCATGGTTGTGCATGAACGAGGTGCTGTTTGCAGGAGGATTGTAACCAGGGGAGATCATTCAACCAACGGATTCGTTTTCAGATTCATTTCGGTGCACCTTGGCCACTCTCGATCGCTGCCATCCTCAATGCCAAGGTGTCGGACCCTTCTCTTCGGCGACGTATCGCCCTCGAGGGACATCGCTTTACACCGGTCGAAGCATACGCAGCAGGAATCGTAGATAGCCTTGCAAACTGCAGCGGTACGAGCGTCGAGCTCGGAACTGAAGTTGTATTAAAGGAAGCAATGAGGCTTGCAAAGGAGATTTCGGCTTTACCCAGGCAGGGTGTGTGGGGTATAATCAAGACTTTCCTGTACAAAGATTGCTTGGAGGCTGTCCAGTTGGATGCGCGTAAGCATGCCCTGCAATCCCCCAAGATACCCTCAAGGCTGTAGTTTTCTCATTTGATTTGTACCAATGCCGTGGGTGCGTGTAGTTGGTTGTCGGGTGCCCTGCCATTGCGGTAAACTCATGTGCCGCTTTGCAATACCAAGCCTCGTTGTGAATCCAACCCCGGAGATTTGACTCGTGGTTGTTTCTATGCAACATCGTCCAGAAATGCACACCAGGTGTGTCTCAAAGGAGATGTGTGCATTGTTCACCGTCTTTTTTTAGGATATGTCGACTGGGTAACCCAGATCTCCATTGTTACCTTGATACCAACTTACGTAACCACAATGAGGCATCCCCTGAGCAAATTGCATTTCAACGCCAATGCCAGCCAGCATATAAGTAAAGGCAAATGTTATTGGAACACCGATCCCCGCTCTCGCAGTCACTCCGTTCTTCCGTTGCTAGGCCAGGTGCCATCTCTCGTCCTTCACGATCGCGCTCGTTTTCCAGTCGCCAGTCGACTCACAACTCCGTTGTTTCCAGTGTCCCATTGAGACTGGTGTCGCTAGTCGACTCAAGAGTCCATTTTTCATTCTCTGTCTCTGATTGATCATGAATCTATCTTCACTCGTTTTGCTCCTTCTCGCATGTCTTTTGAACATCGTGCCAATAAACGCGATTCCGGCCCGCGCCCGGCGTCAGACCCAAAGTAATTCTGGGATGGTGACGATGCCACTCAGGCGCCTTCACGTTTCGCGTGGTGCGGACCTGCACCCCCAAATTGTCGGTTTTCCTCGTTCTGTGCGTTGCGTCGATGTCTCGACTTAGCTTATGGTCTGGTAGCTTCTGCAACAACACATCAATCGTGCTTCCAAGCGTCTCGCTCTTATGACAGGTCGCGAGGAACCATCAGAACACGCCCTTCGCTCAGAACTGCACAAGAGACTATATGTTCTGGAGAGTGGGTTCGGGTCACGTTCTGAAGCAGTTGCCGCGGTCCAAGGCTCCAGCTTCAGCAAAAGACGTTTCAGGACTGGCATGGCTGCTGCTGCTGGGCTCACGGGCAATGGCACGACCGGTACCACAGGTAATGGAAATGGGACTGTGGCTGGAGGAAATAGCACCAACTCTGGCGTTTCCTCGACCGATATCAAAGCGGCGACGAACGGCGGCGTGACGGCTGCAAAACCACCTACTACCAACGACACCCTCGGATTGAATATCGAGTATGTTGTTCCTCCCTACTTCACCTAAGGAAGGCGATGCTGATCTGCTGCGCACGTATGCCAGAGCTGATGATACTGGATACCTTGCCACCATACAAATCGGGACACCTGCACGGAATTTTCAACTCCTTATGGATTCTGGAAGCGCTGATTTCTGTAAGCTTGTTACGACCCTCATTTGATACCATCTAGATCAATTCATAGGGGTCGCTGGTGAGAACTGTCAGTCACAGCAAGGAGGCTGCGTAAGTTGATGGACGCTCGCCTTTCCACGATCAGTAGTAACATCAATCCATTGATTCCAGGGCAATCATACCACCCTCGGTACAAAGAGTTCCAGCAGCTTCGTGCAAAGCAACCAACAATTCCAGGTCACATATGGATCAGGGGCTGTCCAGGGTTTACTTTGCCAGGACAATGTCAATATTGCAGGTCTGGCGTTGAACAACCACACCTTTGGTGTTGCGACTGCAGAGTCGACCTCTTTCGCATCAAACACGACACCTTTTGATGGCCTCATGGGACTTGCCCAGTCGGTGAGCCAATCCCACCGCGCTCATATCCCCACAACTGACTCGTCCATGCAGACGTTGTCCCAGGAGAAAGTTCCTACTCCAATCGAATCTCTGGCAACAAACAAACTCATCCAGGCTCCAATTACCTCCTTCAAGATTTCACGTCTCGCCGACCAGCTCAACGACGGACAGGTCACCTTCGGTGGCCTTGACACAACTAAGTTCGTCGCAAACACCCTTGTCACATTCCCCAACGTCAACACACAGGGGTTCTGGGAGGGTGCGATGGACGCCATCACGGTCAATGGTAGTAATTCCGGGCTTACTGGACGCACCGCCATCCTCGACACTGGTACCACCCTCATTCTTGCACCCCCTTCAGACGCACAACAAGTGATGCAGAGTCTCGGCGGTGCGTGCGACACCCAACAATGCACGATCCCTTGCACCACCAAAGCCAGCCTTGCTCTTTCGTTCGGCAACGCGTCGTTCACGATAGATCCCAGAGATCTTGCGGTCCTGCCCGTGGATACCAACAACCCGACCGGTACCTGTACCGCAGGAGTTCAACCCCAACAGGTCGGAACAGCCACTGAGTGGTTGGTAAGCGATACCTTTCCCTCGATTCTCGGACGGGTGGTCCATGACGATTTGCTTAGGTTGGTGATGTTTTCCTGAAGAACGCTTATTTCTCCACCAACGTCGCGACGAACCAAATCTCACTTGCGAAACTGACGACGGCTTGACTGCACCTTTCTCTCGACATGTATCTCTAACTTTTAGTCGCTGGGTCGATTCGTTATGTTTACATGCTTTGGTGTCTAGTTGGAATGACTGCATCTATATAAATGACACATTACTACTAGATTAAAACTTACAGTCAATCGGGCTACAGAGAGGTTTGCAAGAATTGTTTGCGAATAATAAATTACTACTTTTTCCGGAGTAATTCCTTGGCCACCTCTTCGTTGTCCGCTGATTGATCTGGTAACCAAAAAGCCTGTGGGTAATCAACGTCACCTGTACACGAGGGTGTGAAACCGAGCACGTACCAACTCTGCACCAGCGGACACTATCATCGCTAACCGAGGATTAAAACGTACGCATCTGGAAGGACCCGGGTGGCCGTCCAAGTTCGCCAGGGGTTGGAGACGGAGCGGCGGGACCTTGAGATCGACTTGGCCCGTCCGTACGGGCAGGTTCTGAACGTCCCAAATGGCGATCCGCCCGTCGAGGCTTCCGCTGACGACGTATTTGCTGTCGGGCGTCCACGAGACCTCCTCTCCGCTGTTGCCTCTGACAGGGTCGATGTTCTGCGGAGCATCCATGCGCCGACGTTCGAGCCCGATGCGTCCCTCCAGTTTGGCGAGGAGGTGGCCCTCAAAGGCATCGACAATGTAATGTGCGTCGCCGGAGCAGCCCACCAAGATATACTTTCCATTCGAAGAGAAAGCGAGGGATGTCATGTAGATCGGGCGAGGAGGGTAGCTGATGAGAGCTAGCGTCGGATCCTCGAGCGTGATAGTCAAGAAAGGCGCCTTGTCGTAGTTGGCCTGATCGTACAGCAGGATTCGCGAGTATTGGTTGACTGCCACTGCAAATACGATGCCGGACGTATCGTATGCGATCACTGGGGCGGCGGGGAGGTTAAGTAGCCCGCGACAGGTGGGCACGCGCAGGTCCCAGAGACGGACTGTCTTGTCCATGGAGCCTGACATGAAGCCGTCGTCGACGGGCGACACCTCGAGTGATATGACGCGTTGTTTGTGGCCCTTGAAATACTGGAGATACTTGTTGTCGTGCAAGGAGTGGTATCGTATGGTGTCGTCCTCCTTGGTGGAGGCGTGTACGACGGTCGTGTTCTTGTGAGTGAAACGAGGGAGATCGACGCCGTACTTTTTCGAGTACAGCGTCTTCAAGTGTCTGTTTACCGCTGATCAAGCGATGTACTGCGACGCTCGCAACGAGGATGACTTGCCTGCCCGTCTTACAGCTGTATAACCGAAAGGTCTCGTCTTCGGACGCCGTCAGGACTTGATCGCCCCTGTCATCAAAGGTGATAGCGGTGATATGTCGCGGACCGGCGTTCGTTCTTGAGCTTCCCCCCGGCGTTGGAGGGGGTGTAGGTTCGACGGCACCCTTGAAGATTTTGGCGGACTTGAACTTGGTCTGAAGCCGCGGCGCTCAACTCGCGCTAAGATCCCAGGTAGCGACAAAACACACCATTAACACGTTGGAGAGCGGTATCGTCGTGGGTGTTGGGTTGGCGCCATTCGTGGTCGTCGCTGGCGGTGCCATACGAAGTCGAAGTCAAGGTTGCTGAGTTTGAATACACTCGCTCTTCTAACCATGGCGGACGAGGAGACAGCAAAACTTTGGAAAGTGAACCGGACGGTGCACGAGCTCGTCAAGGACCGAGTGTGTCGACTTTGCGACACCGTATCATACAGAAATCTAACCGAAATTCGATCGAGATAGGGATACCAGGTCTCTGACGAGGAAATAAACATGGATCTGGCCACCTTCAGAGGGCACTACGCAAACAATGGCGGAAGCGTAGAGTGCGTGCTTCTCCTCGGGCTATCAGATCGCAACTAGGCTGACGGGACCGGTAGCCGGAATCAACTGAACTTCTTCACCAACTCGCGAGAGAACCCCGCTGACCAGATATTCATATTCTTTTCTGACGAAAGGAGCGTTGGTGTCAAGACGATGCGAAAGTGCGTGCCATTGCAAGTTATCTCGGTCAGTGTGCTCATTGAACCGCAAGGCTGCTCGGTATCCTCGAAGAGAAATCAATCCAGAGGGGAATCATCATTTTTCCGGGTAATATGACACCCTCCGCGCGAAAAGTAAATCATAGGACTCTTTGACCAGGCCTCCGAAATTGACCGTGAGCTTATTTTCTAGGTTATCGCGGCAATGTCGCAACAATACCGACTGGAAGAGTTTTCTGAAGCCGATCTACTTGTCAACATCACTCATCATACACTGGTTCCAAGACACGAAGTCTTGACTCTTGAACAAAAGAAGGAGTTACTCCAAAAATAGTATGTTTTATGCTCGTTATCATTGATCCGCAGGCTGAGATACTGGTGTTCAGTCGGTTGAAGGAAACACAACTTCCTCGTATCCAGCTAGCAGATCCTGTTGCACGGTACTATGGCCTTCGACGCGGTCAGGTAGTCAAAATTACACGTCCGAGCGAGACGAGCGGGCGGTACGCCAGTTATCGTATATGTTTCTAACTTAGGAGCCGTTCTGTCTTGTTTCTAACAATTGATTTAACACAATCCTCAAATATACCAAGTCATATTAGGCTGGATAGTGCTTACTTTCCCAGGTATGATATTTAATTCCCCTTTCTCGCTCCGATATACTGCGTCCCAGAGTTACGGCTTTGTGATCATTTCAAGTCGTGAGTTCATTTCACTCTCAATACCGTCGCGTAACAAGTCGCCATATACGCTCGACCCCTTTCTGTTCTTCCCAGTTGTCAGTCGAAGTCGTGACATACTTGTATCCTGGATGCCTTTACCATGCGTTCTGGCATGGCGAACCTGGTGGCCTTGACAATGGATACGGATGGAGATTCGTTGTCTGCGGTCGGACTCTTCTGGACCCGCTGCGCACACACCACGATCAGGGATCGTTCCTGGATTCGGAGGCAGGAATTAGGACCTCGGGGAGTATCACTGAAACCGTCCCAGACAGAGCCTGGTCACAGTTGCACTGACTATACGGACGGAAAACATGACGTGGCTTGAACCTGCATTCTGCGCCCGAGCTGCCTGGTTTAAAAAAAAGATGTATAACATTGCAACGGCAACGTCGACAGGAAACCACTCGGGAGTCTTACTATGCAAAAAACCGTGTGATCTACCGCGATTGTAATTCGCCGAAAGCGGAAACACCGGCGAAGAACAATTGAAATTTCACTGGGACAAATCCCACTAATACAACAGCGGGAATACAAAATCCGCGCATTAACTTACATCCGCCCCCGACAGATGATGGATACATAGGCGCGACCATATGCCGCTTTTGTGCTCTCCTAGATTCCAGAGCAGTCTCCATACCAAGGCTATGCTGCTGCGGCAACCTCCGGAACTATGTCGCTCGACATCGATCCTGCGCGGTGCTTCTTGAGAAGACGATCGAGTGCCTCCTTCTGTCCCACGGCGAGTTCTCCGCTCTGGATACCAGAGTGGTAGACACGCAAGAGCGAGTCGACGTCGTCCATGGATTGCGTGCGGACGTCAGCGAGCTCCTTGATCTTGGCAGTGGCATCCTTGATCTGTGTCGAATATGTTTGCCATCAGTGCATCAGGTCGAGCAGATGAGATGTACCTCTTCGTCTGTGAGCTGGAGACCGAGCTGTTCAACACGGCTCTTGACAGCATTCCAGCCGGTAAGCCTGTGACTACGGCGGCGATCAGACGAAAAGGTTGCCTAGTGACTTTGTGATGCTTACCCAATGGAGACGTATCGGGTCAAGCCAAAGTCTTCAGGCTTCAAGATCTCGTAGGTACTCGGATTGTTAAGGATTGCCTTGGCGTGGATACCGGCCTTGTGCGTGAAGGCACAGTAGCCACTGTGTAGCACAGGTAGGTGGGACGGATGTAAAACAAGGGAAGAATACGCACGTGATGGGATTCATGAACGGTACGTTGACCTCTACAGCTTCGGCGACGAGATTCTCGATTTCACGAAGCATGGGGAGGTTATACTTGGACTTGACGTATTCGGGGTTGGCGGCATATAGACAAGCGACGAGGCCACCGAGAGGGGTGATGCCAACACGCTCGCCAATTCCAAGGACAGCTACGGAAAGTGAGTTCAAAGGTGACGAAGGGCGTCGAAAGGACCTACATGTGTCGATGTGCGTCGCTCCTGCCTCGAGGGCGGTATATGCGTTAGCGATGGCTTGGGAGGGGTTAGCAGGAGCCGGGAAGGCACAAGAATGACGCACCCATGCCGGTATCATTGTGGAGATGGATTTCAATGTCGCAACCGACGACACCCCTGAGGGTCCTGACAAGCTCATATACTTGTCTCGGGTTGGCACAACCGACGGTATCCGCGATGCCCACACGGTTGACGCCGATCTTGTCGACGGTCTGGTATATTGAGAGAAGGTCGACGAGATCTGAGCGGAAGGAGTCTTCTGAGGAAAATCGGACTTCGATACCCTTGGATTTGACAAAGGTGATGACCTCTATTGCGGTCTTGGTAATATAGGTCATGTCCTTTCCGTGCGAGAACTCGCGGAGGAAGGACGAGGTGCCGATGACGACATCGACACCGTCAACGCCTGTGAACGGGATCAGAGTGTGGAGTGAGGGGTCGGGAAAGGAGGGACCTGTCTCGACGGCGATGCGAGCATCGTCCATGTGGCAGCGGATGTGGGTGAGAATCTTGGCCTTGAGACCGAGCTTGCAAATGGCCTCGCAGTCGATGCGGGACTGCTCGGAGGCGGCGGGGGAGGTGAGTTCGACGTACTCCACGCCAAAGGCATCGAGTGCCTTGGCGATGGCGATCTTTGTCTTGGTGTCGAAGAAGGCATTGGCGAACTGCTCGCCCTCTGAGGACGTGTGAGCGGGATGATCGGAGGGGTCGGCGCCGCATAAAGCCGAATGATTTGATGGGGCGACAAAAAACAGAGAGCAGAACGCCACGAACCTCTGAGGGTGCTCTCGATGATCTTGAAGTTTGAGATGTTGTTCAAGAAGTCAGAGGCACGGGGTGCATAGGGGTTTCGTTGGTGATGGGCAGAGGTGCCGTTGACGCCGTTTAGTTTGTGGTGGCCGTTGAGGGCGAGAGCGGGGGTCACGTCTACGGAGACCATCTCTTCGTTTTGAGGAGGGGTTGTTGCGGCGTCGTGGACGGGGCACATTTTCGCGAGGGAGATGACGGATGGAAGTAAGTAACGAAAATTTGGTCATGACTGTATCCGAATCGGCCCTACACCACCCGTCGCTCACACCGTGTCTCGTCGTGCACCTGCCCGCACCGCAGATCACAGTATGCTATCCCACACTTTTTGCACCGGTACGCCCCCTTGTATCCACACACCGAGCACAACATCCGCGGCGGCACACCTGATCCCGGGGCAGCCGCACTCAGGTAGGACGGTTGCGTCGGCGGGAGCGATGCGATGCCCTGCTGCTGTTAGAGTCGGGTTGCCGGAGGGCGAGCGTCTACTCACGCTCTCGTCGATGAGCGCGGCGAGTCCCTTGCGGTACAGAATCGCCGTGCGCACGTTCATCGTCGACTTTTTCTTCTTGGCCGCGTTGACGGCAGGGAACGTGCGCTTGTCCGAGATGACGGTCTGCCTCGCTCTGAACTTGGCCTTTTGGTTCGAGGACGCCTCGGGGTCCGAGTCGGGCTCGTTCAGGGCCGCATAGTTTGTGCGCTAGAGAGGGATTGGACGGGGCTGTGCAGTAAGGACGCGCCACGGACCTCGAGCTCCTCGAGGTGTCTCTTTGTGCGCTTTGCGAGGACGTCGGGTGTGAATGCCTTGGCTGATGCAAGGTGAGCTCGGGGACGGGGACGGGGACGACGCTCACGGTGGTCTCTCGTCGTCGTTCTCGGCATGATCGACGATGTCACGTGCCGAATGATGCGATCGGGACGTGCTCGCACGACGACCGAACACGACGACGACGACGACGACGATGGCCTCCCCCAAGCGCCCCGACGTCGGCCTCCCGACGCCCGAGCCCGAGTCCCCGTACAGACCCCGCCAGCCGTACCGCTTCTCGACCCTCTGCGCAACGGTCGAGAACCCGGACCACAAGGACCAGTACGGCGCATCCTCCGTGCCCATATACCAGACTGCCACCTTCAAGGGTGTCGCCGGCGAATACGACTACTCCCGCTCCGGCAACCCGACCCGCACCCATCTCGGTCCGTCCCTCCGTCCATTCCCCGCACCCCGCTAACCTCCCCGTTAGAGCACCATCTCGCAAAGATATCTTCGGCTGCCCATGCCTTTGCCGTCTCCTCGGGCATGGCCGCCCTCGACACTATCCTCCGCGTCCTCAAGCCCGCAGACGCGATCATCGCCGGCGACGACCTCTACGGCGGCACCAACCGTCTCCTCTCCTACCTCCAGACCCACCAGGGCATCACCGTATACCACGTCGACACAACCGACCCGTCCACCCTCACTCCCCTTCTCGATCCAAAGAACAACATCGCCATGGTCCTCCTCGAGTCTCCCACAAACCCCCTCCTCAAGATCGTCGATCTGGCCGGCATTGCCAAGGACGTCAAGGAACGCTGTCCCGACGCCCTCGTCGTCGTCGACAATACAATGATGAGCCCCGCCCTCCAACGACCCCTCGAGCATGGTGCAGACATCGTCTACGACAGCGCAACAAAATACCTCTCCGGCCATCACGACCTCATGGCCGGCGTCATCACTTGCAACAGGGACGACGTTGCAAAGGTGCTCTCATTCTCCACATTCCTTCTTTTCGCTCACGCCCCCTCAGAAAATTGCCTTTACGATCAACGCGACCGGAAATGCCCTCACTCCTTTCGACTGCTTCCTTCTCCTCCGCGGAACAAAAACCCTCTCCATCCGCCTCTCACAGCAGTCACAAACTGCAACCCTCGTCGCAAACTACCTCCATTCCCTCGGCTTCCCCACTTTCTATCCCGGTCTCCCCGACCATCCCAATCGCGATGTCCACGAACGCATCTCCATTGGTCATGGTGCGGTCCTCAGTTTCACCACGGGCGACAAGGACGTCAGCGAGCGCATTGTCGCCGGCACACGTCTCTGGTCCGTTAGCGTCAGCTTTGGCTGCGTCAATTCCTTGATCAGCATGCCTTGCGTCATGTCGTACGTTTCATTCTTCCGCCTTGTTCCCTTGCGTGACCAAATTCCGTCAGACACGCTTCCATTCCTGCAGCAACTCGTGCAGCACGCGGTCTCCCCGAAGATCTCATCCGCCTTTGCGTCGGAATAGAAGATTCCGCCGATTTGCTCGATGATCTCGAACGTGCGCTCATCGATGCAGGTGCGGTCCGTCGAATTCCACAGGGTATCGAACGGGTTCGCACGACCATCGACGAAGCCGTCGCAAAGCTGGCAATAGATAACCAGGTCAGTGAAAGCGAAAGACCTCACGAGAGACAGTGGGTCGTCTCTTCTCCCGGTAAAGTCATCTTGTTCGGAGAACATGCTGTCGTGTACGGCGTCCCGGCCCTTGCCGCCTCCGTGTCTCTCCGGTGTTATGCTATCGCGACTCCACATACTGGGTCTCCTAGTCGCACAGTTGGTGTGCATTTTGTCGACATTGATGTAGGGGAGGGTGGGTTCAGGCACGAATGGAACATTGTTGATCTACCTTGGCGAGCTGTTCCTGGTGAGTTGCATTGCGTTTGTCCTGTCCTGGCCTCACCCGCCCTTTTCTCTTGCGACCAGCCGCTTCTGACGCCAGCGAAGTTCCTCTTGATCACGAGTTCCTTCAGGAAATCTCTAGGGTTGCTCTTCCAGGGGTATCAGGTGCTCATGCACGCCAAGCCAGTCTTGCATTCTTGTATCTGTACATGGTGTTTGCCAAGGACTTTGACCCCGCGAACAGGTAGGCTTCCCGTCGTTTTTGATGCCATCGTGTTCATTGTAGCTACAGACCATCATTCACCCTCACTGTCCGTGCCACTCTACCTGTAGGTGCCGGACTCGGATCTTCAGCAGCATTCTCAGTATGTTCGACGGCTGCGCTCATGCTGATTAGCGGTCGCATCTCTGCACCTTCCTCGTCCGATTCTAGTTCAGTTGCAGGACCAGAGAGACTTTCCAAGTCTTTGGCGGACATCGTCAATGTCTATGCCTTCCTCGCCGAAAAGATCTTGCATGGTAACCCTAGCGGCGTCGACAACTCCGTTGCTGTTTACGGTGGCGGGCTGCTGTACACCAAGTCCATCCCAAGCGAAGGCAAGCAAGGAGGGATGGTTTCCATCAAGGGGTACGTCCATTCTACCTTGCACCATTCGATGGGCGATGGTTCTCACCCGTGACGCTCTCAGGTTCACTTCGCACCGCTTCTTACTCACGGATACCCGTGTCCCTCGAAACACCAAGGAACTCGTGGGCAGCGTCGGCAAGCAAAAGGTAGAAGACCCAGAGAGAGTCGGAAAAGTCTTGAACGATATCCATGCGGTAGTCGAGAGAGCGACCAGCGTGCTCTCGGGATCCGGAAACGAGAGCCTGGCGGTGCGTCGTTTGTCTCTCACGAGCCACTCGTCTCTGACGCTGACCCGCCTCAGACTCTGATCGACGAAAACCATAGATTGCTCGATCAGCTCCGGGTCTCCCATCCGTCCTTGGAGGCCGTGCGACGCATCACGGGTGCTGATCCGTACAACCTCGCCACCAAGCTGACAGGCGCGGGAGGTGGAGGGTGTGCTGTGACGCTCATACCAAAAGGTTCGTGTCCGCGATCCCTCGTTCCTCTGTCCAACAATTCATCGTCCGTTCTTTGGTCGTGTGCGAGAACTGACGGTGGTCTTTTTCCAGATTTTTCCCCGTACGGGTTGACGTCGCTCATCTTGGCCCTCGA
The DNA here is from genome assembly GCA_038094155.1 of Pulveroboletus cf. aberrans. Taxonomy (NCBI): domain Eukaryota; kingdom Fungi; phylum Basidiomycota; class Agaricomycetes; order Boletales; family Boletaceae; genus Pulveroboletus; species Pulveroboletus cf. aberrans. Next base: position 62,388 of record JBBPTO010000016.1, on the reverse strand, counting down.
ATCCGAACAGTTCACGTCGGAGACGTTCAGGACACATCTCACGGAGGTAGGCGGATTCGGGCTCGGGATACTACTCTCCCCGTCCGCAACCACGCACGCGTCCGACTTGCCCACGCCCCCGACGCAAGCGTCTCCCGAGCGCCAGGACGCACTCGAAACGACGTTCGTCGACGTGTCCAAGGAAGAGCTCCGGGGGTGGGTGGAAGGCTTGGGCAAGTGGGCGTACGCATAGATGCAAACGAAGGTGTCGCCGTTCAACATTCGGCCACGTGTTCTCCAAGAAGTCGTCTCAACCGTGCGGATCTTTGCCGAATTTATCTGTACACATGTAACCCTAGAGCTAGTCTGTTGTCTCGAGTAGAACCCTTAGTAACAAAACAAGATGTCGCTTGTAGTTCTTGCCGTGTGTTGCCCATCAGATCTGGAGGTTCGAAACGAATCGACACGAAAAAGGTGACTAGAACTGGTATTAATGCAGGTGTACAAAAACAGTTACCAACGATGTGATACAGCAGAGCAAGCATGATGAGGGGTGCAGTGGTGGGACATGGTGGGGGATTATCTGCATGATGAGGATCGATACAGTAGATCAAGAAAGTCTTGCCATTCAAAAGCAAGAGATGCTGGACGTCAAAAGGGCAGACGCATGTCCTCTACAAAAAACAGGGGTGGTTGAAACCGTCAGTGTCCTCTCGCGTGTGCGGGGTGTATACACTACGAATGCGATAAGCTTGCGCTGGGTCAAGCGAGACCCAATTTGTGAAACATGTCATCTAGCGTCCTGAATGCGACGGGCTTGACAAGGCTACAGACACGTGTCAATGATCGCCAGAAATTTGGTACAAAAAGTGGAAAACACACTATCCATCCATGCCGGCCTCGAAGGCTTTCCGTTTATCCTCAAGCGAGGACATGCCTGTCAGGGCCAGGATTACGCTCGACTGTTGGTTCAAACGCCCACGTTCAATCTGCCGAATCTCGACGGTAGCACCGACTCCTATTGAGGTATGGGTCTACCGATGGATAGAATGACACGAACAAAGTAGCTTACCATCGAGGACCGGCATAGATAAATCTAACAGCACCACGCTGAAAAAAAATGAGACGAAGCAGCCGACGCCGAGTCATCGCTCACTCAAATGGACCTTCGGCCTGGAAGATCTCGACACCCTGGCGGCCATCTACGGCTTCACGGTATTCAAAGCCCTTCAGACAGATAAGAGACAGCACTACCAGCGTGAGCGAATTGGCGTACCTTTTTAGTGAGCCATTTGGCACTACATCACAAACAGGTTAGTGGAGACAAATGTGATCAAGGACAAGATCACACACAGCAAGTTACGAAGGATGCTATTATCCTCTACGATCAATACCTTTCGCCGTCGTTTAGTCGACTCGATAGATCCGACTGACGCTTTCAGCAGGGTCCCATTGGCTCCTGCCACGAATGTTGACTTGTTAATGCCCGGCGTCGCCATTGCTTGCTCAACGTCCGTTGGTTGGAAGATGAAGTCTTTCTCCGGCTCTGGAGATATAGACACCGAAGGGACATCAGTGGATAGCAACGTTGATTGGGCTCGCCAGTTGTCGATGCTACCACGTCGGCGTGTCTCGAACGAAGAATCAGAGTATTCGTCAGCGAAGATGGTCGAGTGGAGGGAGACGCTCTCTTCAGAATCCATTCCTGAGTTGGTCAAGTTCACGGTGCGATGCTGTCGACGCTGCCTTGCTCGGAGGAGTTGTTTCAGAGCCGTCCGAAGTCTGAGGGGTCCACCGGGTTTGTGTACAACCCGACAGAAACCACCGTTGGTCTCGTACGTGTTGCAAATCCCCATTAGACGAGGGCTTCCACGACTTGAAGAAAGAATGATGAACGAACGATGTATATCCATCTTTTCGAGCGCGGTGATAACGGGGGAGGGATCCTCGTTGAGAATGACGATATCGGCGAGCTCTGCGCCCTTTTGTTGAGGTGTGAAACCCCACCAAGTAAAGATGTATTTGCGGAGAACCTCGTTAAGAAGCTGGATACCACGACCCCGTTTCTTGAAGCCAAGGAAGGAGACCACTGGTGTCTGCATCTCGTCGTCAAAGAAGAATCGATCTTGAATGTTATTCGAGCCTTCCCCCAGTATTTCGGCCTCGAAAACCACTTTGATGTCTGTTCCCTTGTTCTCCTCACTGATGACCTCTACTTTCCCACTGACGCTCGGGGATCGAACAATACTGCTCACGATAGCGAGACCCAAGCCTGTACCGGCCTGTAGAGGGTTCTCCTGCGAGAACGGGCGGAATAGGTGATTCTGGTGATTGCGTCATGCATGACAAACTTTTGTCCCTGGGTGAAATAACTGACCTTGAGGAAATTTTGACTCATGCCTTTCCCTGTGTCGCTCACGCAAAGTTCCATCTTGACTGTATTATTCAAAACATCCTCGGGTGCCGAGAGTTGTTTTAGCGACACGTGAATGTAGCCGTTCTGTATGCGACCAATGAGCAACAACCAGGAGTAAACATGATTCACTCACTGATGTGAACTTTAAGCTATTCCCAAACAAGTTCATCAATACTCGACGTATACCACCTTTGTCGCACTTCAGCATCCACCCCTACGCGATCTTGGTCTGAGAGAAGCACGCAAAATCACAGCAACAACCTACTCCTTCGCGATGTTCAATATCGATGACGATTTCGACGTTCTGCGCAGACTCCGGAGCAGACATGACGCTCGCAGGTCGCTGGTTCGAATTGGGCGCGTATACGCTGCCTATCTCAGAACCTTTGTTCGAGCTGCGTGCGCAATAGCCCATCCATGACCCATCGATAGCTTCCTCGACAAGTTGTTCCAAATTGACCCTAGACGTTTTATGTGTGCCTGGGGCTCTGCAGAATTACAAATGACTTACCTCGTCCGTGTGATGACATTGTCGACACCACCCGACTTCATGTTTCCGCTGAGCTTTGTGAAATCTAGCACGTGATTCACGGTCTCCACGAGCGATGTACCGCATGCCTGGACGGTGTGCAAGAATGACAATTGGCTGTGGTTCAATGGTGTGTCAGCCAATAATTCCGCTGCTGCCAATATCTACACGAATAACTCAATTCCACATAGCAGAAAGAAGAACGAGAATATACTCCATGAAGTGGTGTTCGCAGTTCGTGGGATATACTACATTCGCGTCAGATGTTGCCGAACAGGATGAAACAAGGTGACTGACTTGGATATAAATAAGCTCTTGGCTTGATCCGCAAGCATCATGCGTCGTTTCAGCACGGCGGAGAGGATAATTACACCTAGTATAGCCATTAATAGTCATCTTCATGTATACACACGAAGCATTACCAATAGCACGCAAATAGGACAGTTCGTGACCTTCCAACTATATGGAAAAAGTAAGCAAAATAACGAATGTAAACGTCTAATACTTACAAAACGACGTGATGGATCGGAAGCATTGTAGGCGCAGATTAGTGCGAAAGGTCGTTTGTCAATATTGAAGACCGGGACAGCTTCAACGCAATCAGACGCCACTAAAAGAAATCTAGTCACTTACTCAAAGCGTATTGTATGTGAGTTGGTATAAACGGGCGGAAACAAACTGGTAAGATTCCTTCAGAAATCTTGCCGTCCGGAAATTGGTCAAAGAACGCATTGAGTTTCATTTGTTCATCTGCAGTGAGCGTCCGTGAAGTCGCGCGGGTCTGTGTGTTACCGTGGTGCATTACCACTGACACGGTCGCTTCTGCACTGAGAGTTTCCAGCACGTCGCAACGTGAGACATCCATGACAAGGACTTCCTCAACATCCAGGGTGCGCTCCACAAGTTTGGCTGCACGGTCGTATACCTTGTCCATAGACGCAGAAGCAAACATATTGCCGTTCTGAGAGTCTTGCTGGTCGATCTCCAAACATTCTCTGCTAAAATGTTCCATCTAAAATCACGTTTGAGCAGTGCCTCAAAGTCAGTCCAAAAGAACTTCACCGATGTTTGGATCCTGTCCCGTATGCGAAGTTGGATCTACAAGGAAGGTTATTGGAAAGGTACCGATTTTAAGAACAGGTAAACCTTGTCTCTCCACAGCTCCATCTCACGCATCACTACAGCCTTGGGAGCGATCAGCATTGCAGGAGGCGCCGAACCTGTTACCCACCGCGAATTCCTTGAGAGTATGTCGCTGACGAGGCGAGAAATCTTGCCTTGGAGAGTCGTCCATCAGGGCCAGACTGGCTAGACATGAGCCTCCTGTGGCAAGATGTCCGCATGCATTACCTGCCAATGTTATACCCATCCTGTGTGCGCAGCGGTGCACCCGCGTAGAATCGAGTATGAGGATTCTCAGTCCGAAACGGCTGGAATTCGCGTCGGCCGTTGGAGACGGTAAGACACTGGCAATATTTTCACGTACGTTCTTCGCGAAGCGCCAATCTGCCTGGGTGTCCAGGACGACCGTAGGCTCATCACAACTGGGGAACGTCAACAAAACACGAATTGACAATGTGCAAAGACGCACCGCTGCAGGATGGTGTGTGCACACAACGAAGTAACGCGGGAGCAACGCATGAATGATGAACCACCTGTAGCATCAACGGTTAATTGTCAGTGGAAAAAACGGACCCGAAACACGTACATTGAGATTTGACCCATCTATCCACCAAAGTCAGTAAACTGTTGAGTTAAATTACGACATCGATGACATACTGTTCTGTACCGTCGATGAGGGATATACACACGCTTTTGGTATTGAATACAAGCTTGACCAGGTGGGCGATACGATCAAAATTGATATCGGGTCCAGTGTTCCAGATGTTGAATCTGATCCCCACTCGTCAGCATACGCCGTCAGGCTGCCCGCATGCCATATATACTTACTTATAGAGTGCACGTCGCCGCTCGAGCTCGTCCGGGGGATCAGGGGGAGCGAGATACCCGAGTTCCAAGAACATTTGTTCCTCCTTCGCGACACGTCCTGACCCGTGACTGCTTAGGGTTTCAGAGACTGATCGCCCACCAGCCAATCTTCTCTCTGCCGCAGCTGAAACCGGTAAAGGAGAGGATGTATGGCGAGTAAGACATGCTCTCCGCGGCAAGGGTGGAGTGGTGGACACACGTATATCGAGAGGTTCGCTTTCTCGTTGAGTATTCGTGTACTCCGGCCATCCAATCGGAACGTCGGAGGTGATCCGAACTTCCGTGTCCATGGTGTTTGCACGAAAATTGGATGTGGTGAAATAATCCTCCTCGATGTGTTCTTCGGGCGATTGTTGTGTTGGAGGTGCGGAATCAGATGGGATCAAAGTGTTCCAAGACAAATCTGCTCGAGGATCTCCACCGACTGTGGAACGTGTTGGTGACGCAGGGTTTGAGCTCTGGATGGTCGACAGGCGGTCACTGTCGTTGCCCACATCCTGAGTTCCCTCCCAGAAGCTGTCCAAGCGTGTCTTACGATTGTTTCCAGGAGTTCCAGGATTGACCGGAGGATTACATTCGGGTGCATGAGCTCCGGGGATGGTGGCGTGTACACCACGCATAGGATCCGTGAGTTCGTGCTCGGGAGATGGCAGTGCGAGCGGAGAAATGTTCACTCTGGCAGCAGCCCAGCGCATGGTCGCAGCGGCGGTAGTCGCGTCTGGGGCCATGGTCAAGCTCTGTGTGCCGTCAAGAGAAAGCTGCATTGTATGGGCAGTGGTTGGTCTAAGATCGTTGAATGATTTGCGGAAGCGACGGCCGATCAACGAAGCTGGCGGTGGAGGGAGCTTCGAGAAGTGTTTCTCAGGGAAGACAGTGGACGGATTCTCGGGCTCCTTATCGTTGACTGTGTCAGAGTTTGGTGACAAGATGATGGGGTGGGCCGGGAAGGGTAATTCCGAGGGGGTCGCACCAGACTCGTTTGGGCAGTCCGAGGGTGTGGGCTGCACGCTAGTCCATGCGGGATCAAATACAGAATGGGGTGGATGCGGAGCACGGTGAGGGTTCCACCGGCCAGACGCGTAGGCCGTTATGAAGGCGACCCAATCGCAGTCGGGCGTGTCGGGGGCGCCGTCTTCGGTGGTCCGCATCAGGGCAAGGGCGTGGTCAACAGAGTGCGGAAATGGGAGAGGAGACACGCGTACCGCTCATTGCGTCGCAACGACGGGCATATTCGGATGCATCCCCAGACGGGGTGGGAAAAGTACGCCCGAGGGGATCTTGGGTAGATGGCGCGGACGGAGCCGGAAGGACAAAGGTGGGCCCATCGAGGATGGAGGCAGTTGCGGGGCGGGAGGGTCTGCGGGCACGTTCTGCGGGGTTGAGAAAGAGCTGGAAGGGCATGTGGAAGGGCTCTTGGAAGAGAGGGAACGGCGTTGCGAGGCCAGGGTCATTATCTGGGATTGGCATGATCACGTGGTTCGTATTTCGAGTCGCCCGACTACATTCCGAATCGCATTGCATTGCCCACTACCCGGTCACATGACACCCACGACACCAAGCATGCTCCACATGTACAGTGGTAAGGTCAAATTATCGTTCTGTTCTGACAGTGCCTCCAAAACCGACGACAACACCGTAACCACCCCGTAGCGAGTCATCTAGATCCATTCATCATCAGAACGCGCATTACGGCTGACATGCTTACCGAAAACCGTTCAGTCAGCCCAAGCGCACGCAAAACCCATGCACATGCTACCACGGACACCGCAAAGGCAATGCTGCCTTCAATCGTCTTGGAGGAATTCGCTGACCACTTGTGTCTTCCCATTCGCTTTCCGACGATTGACGCGAGCGCGTCCCCCACGCCCAACGCAAGAATCCCCGTGTACATTAGGATCTGTGACGGTCTAGATCCTCTCCACTCAGCTTCTAGCCCCTAGACTGACCACCCCACTTACCCTTCAAGCCAAACAGAGCCCGCACATCCTGTCAGCAGGTAAAAGTGGCTCAATATCGCCGTCCCACGATCCTTTTGATCCAGGAACTCGTTCATGAACAGGTGCACCGCTGCACCAAATGGATAAATGGCAAAGTATCGCACGTATTCTGCAAAGATGAACAAGGCGAATGCGACACTGAATGACAAGTGTGTAAACGCCGGCTATTCCCAACCGCTCGTTAGCAACACCCATGACACGAGTAGGCACCACTGACGTCAATAGCCACACCGGGCAAGAACATAACCACCGCCAACGCATGGAAGAATTTTCGGCGGGCATTTACGCTCAGCGTTGGAACATGCTTGTCAGCAGCATCCAGTAATTCCGTCGCTACCTGTGACCCATTGGGCAAGTTCGGGAGGTTCGGTAGGTTTGCAAATGCAAGGCCAATCCCTGTTGCTGGTGGTGTGGTTGATGTAACTGCTTCTACGGATTTCTGGGTTTGCATCGTCGGCGCCAGAAGTGTCCCATTCTCTCCCAAGCCGTTCGCAGCATTCCGTGGTTTATACTTCCGTGACCTCGACAGCTGTCGGTTCCACCCGGCAACGCTTATACTACCCAGCAGTGCCCAGTAGCCCAGTAATAGTGGTCGGGTCCACTTTCTCCTCCCCTCGAGAATCCAAAATATCACCCACAACCATGGATCACGTTTGCCAAGGCACAACCACGTCCACGACCCAATGAGGCCTGCCACGATCACGAGGGTACCAACATAGAATCCAGCAGCAAGTGCTCGTCGATGTCTAGGCTTTTCGTGTGGGAATTTGAGCCGACGGACGGGTCGCTGCGCTATATGGCGGGATAATGCGAGCAGAGGTGACAGGATGAACCCAGTGAACAATGCGCCAGCTACTAGCGCAACCTGGAAAATAAGAAGAGGGGTCGGAAGGCGAAAAGTCTTGATAAAAGGCGTCTTCTTTGGCCACAGCTTTGAAATTGCTTAGCATCCATCGTTTACTATCTGACCAATTGCTTACCCCTGCTCTCGTGAGGCTGAGGAGCTCTAAACCCAAGGATAATCCACCAAAGCATACAACAGCGAGTTCGCCAAGGGTGAAGCCTCCATGAGCGAGTCGTAGAGCAATGTATAGGCAGAACTGAAAGAATACAGAACCTATGATCATATCGAAATGGCTAAGGTCTATCCGTTGGGATAAGCATATTGTATGCGCAGGGTCAGGGGATACTCACTTTGCCAAAGGCTAACACCATTAGTTGCAAACAAGTGCCGGAGAAACAACGCAACCAGGGTGAGAACATATGAATACACCCAATATGTCCATGTCCGCTGTACCTCGCTACGTGGCACAGAGCCACGCTCCCCCTCAGGTACATTTCGTCCCCTGCGATACCTCGCTTCGTACCACGATGAAGAGATGATCTGGATCAGAAGAATGAATGAGCAGAGGGTTGCGAAATCGACTAGGCTACGCCTAGACAGTGTCAAAGCATCCAGAGCGGGCAATGGTGCACGCGCATCTTCTAGAACACGCGGAGCTTCTATCAACCAGTCAGGAGGGAGTAACGTGGTGTTAGTTGATACGGCTTGGCGAAGTGAGGACGACAACAGGGCGGTAGCAATGAGGGGTGCAAATAACAACCCCGTTAGTGCACCATCATCCGAACAGTTGCTAAACCATATATGAGCGATATGCAGATTTCTGAGGCATACACGCACCGGAAATTCTTCGGTACGCTCATCCACACAAATCCAAAGTGCATTTTGTTCGGGGACGAACGCAAACCACCGCCACGTCTGGTTTCCCGAAGCTCTACACGAGGAGACGGAGCGCGGGCAGCATCCACATCAGAGGAGTCCGGGGTGTATGCCTTTTTGACGAAGGTGGAGTGACTCCAAATGAAATAAATAATGCAGGTGATTAATAGAATGTCTATTTCTGCGGAGAGGATATGTATATGGACTGTTCATGATCAGGGAAATCTTACCTGATGCTACCGAATGGCCAAGTCCGTGCAAAGTCATGAAGTCCAGAACTAATTTTCGTTTCGCGTAGAACAAAGATCCGAGAAGTAAGAGAGATTCCGCCAGACTTCGGGCATCGGCGGAGAATGTACAGTGCATGTCGCCGAACGGTATTGGAATGCGAATGGAAATTTCCCCAGGAAGAAGAGAGTACGACGAGTGCGGGATGCGATGACGGGCGTGGGGTATAGGGGTACTCGCCGTTGGATGAGAACTACGTCCTGAACTATTCAGGGCACGAATTTTCGGGGACCGCGACCGCGTGAACGACTGCCTGCGTCCCGATGTCCCATTCGTCCTCGGCTCGACAACGTGCTCGGCAAATACAGGACTCAGAGTGCGCCTTGAGGGCGACAATTGTTGCTTCTTCTTTCGCACTGTATCTCGTACATCTTGGCGGAGACTCTTGAAGGATGTACGCCGTCCGCGATCGAGATGCTGTTCGTCGTCCGTGTCCTCGCCGGCTGTGTCTGGGTCCGAGTTGTCGCTGTGTTACCGCGTCAGTTAGAGAAAAAGGACGAGAGGCGGTCGCACCTCGATGACCCGGCATGGTACGTGGAGCTCAGATCGACATAGCTGCCGTCCAGAGGTACTGCGTCTGCGGTGAACGAAGTCAGGCGCCGTTTCGACGAACGGACATTAAGGTGTGGCCTCCTGGCTGAATCCGCGCGCCCGGACGCATTTTTGGTGGACGGTGGTGACGGGGAGGAGGCTGAGCGAGGCAGTTTGGCGGATTTCGGCGGGGGTAGACGAGGAAATAAATATCCCGTCGCAGTCTTCCTGGTCGGGGTCGAGTCTCAAAAGCGCACAACCAATCAAATGTCACGCGACCGCAATTGGCAAGCGTTCTGCGCCCCAACTACCCGAACGCGTCGAACCAACGCGCCGTACAATTCTCGCGTTTTTTCTTCTATTCTCATGGTATGGCGGAGAGTACACGCGTCGTCTACCTTGCAGATGTGGAAACCCCCGCGTCGACAGCATGCGATGTGTCCACGACGCCCAGTGCATCCCAGGACCACGCCAAGGCATCCTCAACGCCACCCAAGCAGCTGAAGCGCCAGCGAACGCTCGTCGACATGTTTGCTCCACCCGGGAAATCCACGTCGGAACAGGCCGAGCAGCCAGAAGTAAAGAAAGCAAAGACAAAACTAGCAAGTTCTTCTGGCCTTCAGCGTCTCAATTCCATCCCCTTCTCTATGAGCGAATTCGTCGAATCCATTCCGGACGACCATAAGCAGTTGCTCAAGCTTGAATGTGAATGCATGGGGAAGAGCTGGTCAGTGCGGCGACTCACTGGTGGTTTGAAGCTCACGCCACCATTCTAGGCTCAAAGTCCTCAAGGACGAGATCAAGAAACCGTACTTCATAAACCTAAAGAAATTCCTCTGGGAAGAAGGTGTGAGGGGTCCAGACGACAACGTAAAAGCCTTGAAATGTTACCCACCTTGTAAGCTCAGACCGCTGATCTACACGACTTGATGTAGCTCATTGCGATGGTCAAGCTCGGAATATATACTCGTGGTCTAATACCCCGTTGGGCAAGGTCAAGGTAGTCATCGTCGGTCAAGATCCCTATCATGGTTCTAACCAGGCACACGGTACTACGGCCGTTATTGTGGCGTATTCTCTAAGTCGAGACTGACTGAAACGGCGTTATTATTAGGACTCTGCTTCTCTGTCCCGAAGGGCGTTACCGTACCGCCGTCGTTACGAAACGTGAGCTATAGTTAGCAACAAGAATTGCAGCGCAACTCAGGAAGGATCGTAGATTTATGCAGAGATCAAAGCAGAATATCCCGAATTCAAACCTCCCCAACACGGGTAGGCTCTGACAAGACTGTCATCCGCAACACTCACTGTACTAATATTCCTCTTGACGTATCCAGAAACCTGTCCGCCTGGGCTGAAAATGGAGTCCTCATGCTCAACACGTGTCTGACTGTGAAGGCAAATCAAGCTGGTTCGCATGCTGGAAGGGGTTGGGAGGAGTTTACGGATAAGGTCCTCGACGTGGTTGACAAGTACGGCGGCGCAAACTTGGGCGGCCGCAACGATCCCGACGCGCACGGAATTGGACGTGGTGTCGTATTCCTTGCTTGGGGGGCATGGGCAGGCAAAAGGGTTGCCCAACTAGGCAAGGTCGGTGCCTTTCTCTTGCTCTCGGCGTATCTGGACCTGATGATTGATCAGACCAAGCACCTGATCCTGACCAGCGCGGTATGTCCTTGGCGTTGGAAACCTTTCCATTTCTCACCTGCTCAATTTGGACCAGCATCCTTCGCCATTTAGCGCCCACAAAGGATTCTTGGGCAACGGGCATTTCAAGTCTGCGAATGATTGGCTAGAGGAGAAGTACGGCGCGGAAGGCAAGGTCAACTGGTGCCAACTAGACACTGCGGCGTAATTGCAACCCCCATGATATCCCCATTTGCTGTTGATACCTATGCCATCATACGTGTACAAGAATACATGTGATCGTCCACGCATCCACTTGTTGGGCTGCGGGCACTGGTTGTGCTCGTCATGCGTGGGGTCGTTGGAGAGTGGATCGGAGATCCCGTTGTGAAACTGACAATATGAAATGCGAAAAGCGACGAGCAGTAAACAGGCCCGGTGGCACACCTTGATTCGGGTCGTCCAGCCGGACTGGCATGTGGCCTCTGCCTGGGGGACTCCACTTTAGGAGACAAGTGACAGGCTGACGTCGGGCCCTTTAGGCACGGATATGCGCCACCGACTCGCGTGCGAACGAAGCACCATGGGGTACCTACGGTGGCTGTGGGGCCAGTAGACCTTAAATAACTTTTGTCATTTGCAGCCTGGAGATTACCGACGGGTAGCGTAACAACCCAATGAAAAGTGACGTCGAGCAACGCGATTAATAGAAGAAGTATGAGTAAATAGCGTTGAGAGTACATCTACTATAAAGCGGAACCATACAACCGTGGAGATGCATTCGCAGACGATAGTGATACAAAAGTCTCAATCATTCGTGTGTTCTCAGTGATTAGAAAATACGGGGACGTCCGGACAAGGATCAATCATAGCGATGAGGGGGAAAAGGAAACACAAGGAAAAGAAACCAGGACGCCGATGATCAAGGTAATGGATTAACTTGCTTCCCATGTGGGGTATAATGCGATCGTACGTCATGGATCACTGGTGGGGGAGAAGAAGCCAATCGCGAGACGTGAGGTGGTGGTGGACTAGGGAGGTGCAGGTCGCTCGCGAGTGAACGGAAAGCCTGGGGTTCCGTATGGGAACGACGCTGTTGGAACGACATCGTCTGCGGAATGTTTGGGCGTTGGGCACTGTGTGGTGGTTGTGAATGGACGGAAAGCTGAGGGGAATGCGATGACATGGGGCTGTCCGCAGAAAAGGGAGGTGGTTGATAATGATATGAATAATGAGTAGTATCCCGTGCGTCGCAGAGCAAATAGTTCATGTCGTTGTAACCACTTGTTATAGGCCTATCGGCGGTGTGGGCAAAGCTGGACTGCATTGGCTGGCTGGCAACGTTGTTCGAGACAACGGCACGGGGCGGCATGGGAGTGGAGAAGGTGAACTGCTGGGGACTCTTCTGAGGGACGGTGGAAGCCGCAACCGGCCGCATGCTGTAAGCCACAGCAGGATTAGAAGGGATATGAGAGTTGGCGGACTGGTGATCGTTCATCATGAATCCCTCGTCCCAGTTGCCTCCATCGATGATGGGAGGAGTGCGCAAGTTTGCGCCGCCAATGACCGATGGTGATGTTGACTCTGATCTCCTGGGAGATGGTGACTCGCCTATCGGGGAGGAATCACGGCTTTTGGATGTGGACTGCGAAACCGGAGGATTATCAATCGACTTTGGTTTATCTTTCCCTGTCGGACCTTTGCCGAGAGCTGGGCGGTTAGCTGGAGGTAAGTTCAGCGCTGCTCGTAGACAATTGTTCTCCTCCTCCAGCTCGGACACACGCATCTCCAGAGCCTGAAATCGGCGGGTGAAAGGTCGTATAATTGCAAATAGAAGGCATAAAAACACCGCACCTGCAGATGTGCGGCTCTCCGAGCACGAAACGCTCGTTGTACATCTCTCGCCCTGTTAGGAGGGAGATTGTCGTTTCGCTTGCGTCCACGTTTGGAAGACATTTTTTCAGAGAGACGAGCACGAAAAGGAAGATCCGTGTGAGGTGGCCGCGATGAAGAAGGCGGTAGAGAAACGGGATTTTAAGAGAACATATAAAAGGGACCTTCCGAAGTGAACATCGGGAATATTGTGAATCTTTGTTTGTCAGGGATCACACCGTCCACATAAATGCGGGTTCGATCGGGGTCGGCTGCGGCCCAGACCTTTTTTGGATCTCCGCACGAAGTCGCTATGCCCAGCCGGTCGGCGCGGCGGTTGCTCTACCATCGATCCGAAGGTGGAAAATAAGAAAAATAAATTTAAAAAGTGGCCGAGCGTATATCTGTTTGGGTCCACGCACTCGTCATTATGTCGAGTGCTGATACGACAAACCTTCTTTCGAGGAGCTCCTAAACCACCGTAATCGCGCGACCGGTTTGCTGCAGCGCCCTCTTAGAAGTTAGAACCACCCCCTCCTCGTGTTCATGGCACCTCTTGATTTCGGGGGATTGATCGCGGTTTTCACGTGCCTTGTGGCATGCTGGACGTGGTGCAAGGCACGCATACACCCTGGTGTGCAAGACAGCATCTCCATCTCTTCTTCCGAATCAGAGATCCGTGGTTGCACGCCGATCGAACTAATGATCATCTATCACATGAGAATACTGGCTAGTGTCGATGCCAACGTTTGGATATCCTATCCCCGACCCGACGCCCGAGCTTCCTTTCTCGCCGCCGCCTTGTCCTTATCCCGCTTGGAAAATAGCTTGTGACGTGGCGCTACGTCTCGTGCGAGTTTCTTGTTGGCTGATTTATTCTGTTCTACATATGACATGTGCTGGGCGCCGCTCAACGCAGTGAGCGAGCCTGTCGTCCTCTGAGCGCTCGGGAACTTTGCAGTACCAAAGTCCTTGGAAGTGATCGTTCCAGCGAGGTCACCTTCCGAGGCGTGTATATCTGTTCCAAGCTCGGCTTCGCTCTCGTTGGCCAAGAGTACTGACGAAATAAGCTCGATCTGCTCGTCCTTGGTTTTGTAAACCAAATCCTCCAGGTCCTCAAGGCCATCGAGATGGGTGATGACTTTGAATGCGTAGCCCTGGTCAATTAGAAACTGCTGCCGTTTGGTGCTGTAAAACATTTCCTGTGTGTCTTTGGACACGAGGGAGTAGAAAAAGGCATTGAACCCTTCGTCGTTGCGGCGTTTGGCCCGTAAAATGCGGCCTACGTAAGTTTAGTCTGGTGACCCCTGTCACGGTTAGCAGCCTGACCTAATCTCTGTGCTTCCTGGCGTCGTGATCCAAAGTGCGAACTGATTTGAATGAGACAAGTAGCTTCCGGCAGATCAATCGACGTGTCGCCGACCTGTTGAAGCCAGCAGAAATGGAAGGTACCTTACACGCCGCAAAAAACAAGGTCTCACCTTGGAAAGGAAAATAGTATTTACGTTGGAGTCGTGTTGGAACCATTGCAACACGCGCATTCGTTCTACCTGACCAGTGCCACCATGGATATAAGGCTTCCCCAACTTTTTTGCGTAGGCCTAAAGTACCAAATTAGAATCCTGAGAGTGACTATAGAAAGTCCGTCTCACCTCCAATGCATAAACATTATCAGAGAACACAATGACCTTATCCCCACGTGCTTCGTGGAATTTAATAAGAAATTGACAGGCTTGGAATTTCTTTGGGTTCATGCAGTACAAGAGCATCCGTTTGCGCGACTGCTCTCGGAGATACTCCCTGTAGAACTCTGGTGTCATGGGACACCAGACTTCGGCACACTAAAACCGTTGAATGCTCGAGCATATCTCCGTTTCTCAGATCACGAACCTGAACATTGGCAATGTGACCTTTAGCAGCAAGATCCATCCAGTTGGCTTCGTAGAGTTTCGGTCCAATCATGTAGTTGAGATCAGCGATCTTATCATCTTCTCTGACCAGCGTCGCTGCGAGACAGGTACTCAGTTGCTGTGCTTGTCAATAGAGAAAAAGGGATTTCACCTGTAAGACCAAGTTTTGAATGTGCCTTGATGGTGGTAACAACGCGTCGGAACATGGCTGCAGGAACGACATGGACCTCGTCCAACAGAATAAATCCCCATTCCCGGGAAGTCAAGAATTCCATCATTTTTTTGGACTCATGTGACCGGTTGTGCGTGTTCGCAACCATCGAATAAGTCGAGACCACAATACCACTGTCACCGGCAAACTAGTCCGCGAGGTGAGTGAGTATGAATGGAGGTCACAGTGCAGTGCCATACCCGTTCCTTCTGATCTGCGGTAAAGATGGCGATCTGCCGATCGGTAACATTCGACCATTGCATGAACTGTTGCTTCCATTGCATAACAGACACGCTGCATAAGATGTAAACTACCGCTGCGGTGCTCGTGACACTGGACGTACGAAGACGTGCATAGCACGAGGCAGGACTTCTTGATGGTGCATGCCGCCGTTATACCAACAAGAGTTTTTCCCGCACCGCATGGAAGTACAATGATTCCAGACCTGGCACGACTATTTCAAAGTTGAATGATGTTCTTAGACTCGTTTGAGATGAAGCTTACCCATTTCCAAACATTTTACTCAGGCTGGTCTCTTGATACGGCCGAATCACTGTTGCGGGTTTGAGATCGATGTCCAGATTGGCATTAATAGTGTCGTTCCGGAAATCGTATTCTTCAAGCATAGGGTACTCCAGCTCATTGCAACGCTTCTTCACATCCTGAGGAAGCGTTAGACCGTAATACGGATGACAGAACTATGCAACATACATCAATTTTCGCATCGTCTATTTCGAATGCGTGCACGTTGTCGTCATCTTCCTCAATGTCATCTATAATGGATTGCGTTCGGCGCGCTGAAGGCCGTAGAAGGAGTGCATACCGCTATCCACCCCGACTATCGACGTGAATAAATCAGTATCTGAGGTTGTTCCAACAATTATTCCAGGCGGTCGACCTGGAACACTCTCGTCCTTCTTTTTCTCCGACTCCTTGGTTCCCGGGATCACGAGATTGCCCTTCACAGGAGCCTTCGAGGTGGTGAAGGTGGCAGCCCGAATGCTGTTGTCGGTCTGTTGAGAAACCACTCGCGCATCGCGGATAACTTTGTCCTTGAGCAAGAGTTGGAGAGTTTCTGGATGGCTACTTTCCACGAAGTATTTGTTATGCTTGAGAACCAACTTCACTTTGCCGTACGACAAGGTACGTTCACGGATGAAATTAATGATACTCTCCGGCACTGGTACCTAATGCAGATTTCAAAAGTGCAGACTATCCATCGTCTAAACACCGTACCTTTGACAAACGGTTGAGGACCTAACACTCAAATCAGTAAACAAGGCAGTATAAAATGTATTATCTCTGGTGTGCTGACTTCTATTATGTCCTCAGTCTGCAACCCCACTGACACTGCCGCGTAGAGAGAATACGATGTGAGTTTATACTCATGAATGAATGCTGGTCTATCAAGATCGATATGAACATGTAGAATACAAGTAGATTAATGCCCGCGCACCTGCTGACAGGTTCACTAATGGCTACGAGAAAGTCCTGGGCTTGCTCCGCAATGGGAGAGAAAGCTTCAAGGATAATGTGTCCGTCCTCCGGGCTGATCCAGAGAGGGCGGGAAGCATGATCGGGTTTTAGATGTAACCACGAAAAATCCTGAGCCATGAAGATGTGTGATACCAGTGAATCTTGCTGACGACGGTGGACGTCCAAAGAGCTCTCCTCGCCGCCCAAGTTTGCCGTACGTCGTGATTCAGCAAGTTTGCGTGTAAGGGCGCTGAAATTGATGGTTGCGCTGCGAGGTACAATGGCGGCATCAACCACCGGTTCATTCGTAGCCTCTTCTTCCACATCAATATAGTCACTGTCGTCTACAGCGCGTCTGGGCCGCTTCAACGTAGACGTGGATGCCACGGGATCTTACCGGTGAGTTGTAAAGCACGCACGAAAACCAAGACAGAACGCGAAATTTACCTTCTGCAGCTCGTTTTGTAGCCATTGTTCTCTCGTGGACCGCCGACAGGACGCGCCGCGGTCAAGGCGTTGGCCAAAGAGTGTTAGTCACTGAGCAAGTATATGACGATTTGTCAGCAAGGCCATTTTGAGCGGAGTCTGTACTTACTTAATCAAGGACGACGAAGCTTCGGAGATTCATTTTCATCTTTCCTTCTGTCTCTTTCGTCAGCCATTGCCAGTCACCCTTCAGCTGCAATGTGGAGACCTGCTACACGCGAAGTCACTGGGACTAACGATGGTGAGTATATTCGTCAGTCGTTGGCCTAGTTCCCGTTCTAACGTGTCATCTAGTTCCGCTTGGAACCCGCCGTCGTTTTGGACCGGCTCCGGTTGAAGAAACCAACCCTCCGCAACTCGCTCAACCCTCACCTTCGGCTTATCCCCGCCAGCTCCCCCAGGAACCGGAAATGAGAAAGGGGAGAGAGGAAACTCCGAATGGTTCCGCAGGTAAGTTGAGAAACGTTCAGTAGCGGCGCTTACAATGTCGTGTCTTCTTTCCTTGCTGTCCGGTGGGACTTTTCTTTCATACCCTACTTGATCAGCAGGGCCCGCTTAATCACTTACCGCTTTAGCTGCTGACTGATACTAACCTTGACACATTGTGATTTCTTACCTTCATACAGCTGATCCGAATGGGTCTCGCAAGCGGCGTAGCCGCTGGGGCGAAGTCAAGGCTGAAATTCCCGGTCTGCCGACAGCAATATCTGCTGCTGGTGTCTCGCAGGCTCAACTTGACAACTACGCTATACATCTCCGGCTCGAGGAAATTAATCGAAAACTTAGGTTGAACGACTTCATCCCTCCTGAACGTGAACGGTAAGCGGTTTTGATCATTGCCATAGCCGATCTAATTCCGAAAACCAGGTCCCCTTCTCCTCCTCCCACTTATGATGGTCATGGACGTCGTACCAATACCCGTGAAGTCCGCTACCGCAAGAAACTCGAAGATGAGCGCATCCGCCTCGTGGATCGTGCCATGCGAAATGATCCTAATTTCCGGCCCCCTGTCGAGTATCATCAGCAGAAGCGTTCTCAACGTCCCTCGGAAAAGGTGTACATTCCCGTCAAGGAATTCCCGGAGATCAACTTCTTCGGTCTCCTGGTAGGCCCCCGTGGTAACTCGCTGAAGAAGATGGAACGGGATAGCGGTGCCAAGATTAGTATCCGTGGCAAAGGCAGCGTTAAGGAGGGTAAAGCCCGGCCAGATCAGTACGCCGATGATGCAGAAGAAGACTTGCATTGTCTTGTCACTGCTGACTCTGAGGATAAGGTAACAGCTTGTGTCAAGATGATTAATAAAGTTATTGAGACGGTGTGTTTTGTTTTCTTGGTCTTGTATGAAGCTTCCACGGCTAACGATCGTAATAGGCAGCTTCCACCCCGGAAGGACAAAACGATCACAAGCGTAACCAACTTCGCGAGCTCGCGGCTTTGAACGGCACCCTCCGCGATGACGAAAATCAAATCTGTCAAAACTGTGGTGGCCTCGGTCACCGTAAATATGACTGCCCAGAACAGCGCAACTTCACTGCTAATATCATCTGTCGTGTGTGTGGTAGCGCTGGCCACATGGCGCGTGACTGTCAAGTTAACAGGGATCCAAACGCGCCTCCTCCACCCCCTGGTCCACCCGGTGCCCTGGCCAAAGGAGGTTTCGATTCCGAGTATGCTAGCCTGATGGCTGAACTCGGAGAGGGAGGAAAAGGGCCCGGTGGTGATGGTGGAAGGGGTCCATGGGGTAGTACTGGAGCAGGTCACGACATCACAGCGGGCGGTTCCAACATTCCTCCATGGCGGCGGCCAGAAATGTGGCAGTCAAATCAGCATCAAAACCAGGGATACCGTCCCCCTCAGACGTACGGTAGTGGCGGCGGCTACGGAACTCAGTACGCTTCAGGACAATGGGCTGGTGGCTATGCTTCGGGTTCTTATGGCCAGCAACCCGAGTATTCCGCTAGCTACGCGCAGTATTATCAACAACAGTACGCTCAACAGCAAGTCAGCACTCCGACACACTAGCTTCTACACCTTGTGGTAATCCTTGAATCACTGTCCACCATCTTCCGACTCTATCCTGATGCCGTTCTCCACATTCCTCACCAAGTTTCGTCTAGCACCCCAAGAGCAATAGGGTCCGTACTCACTGCAGCTGACCACAGAAGTTCTTTAGGGATTACACAGAAAATGTGATTATTGATTCATCGACAGTAGCTCTAGCCTGTTGTTACCTAGCTTTGATCCCAGTTATTGATGTTCAATGTCATCGTCATCAAAAGTGGTGATCACAAGTGAATCTATTACAACCTCCTAGCTTTTTTTCTCTGTCCACCCGAATCCCTTCCGTCCTTGCGTTTGTTCGTCAGGGAAATACCATCGAAATGGGTGATTTGAGTTTCATTAGTACTGACAAAACACGCTACAAAGAAGCCGTTTGTTGCATCTTCATCGGGTGAACAGCGGACAAGCGATGAGGCATATTCTGGATCCAGGAAAGGTGTGTTAGGCATCGAACAATGATGATAGGTGTATCCTTTAAAACCTGGTGACTCAAATTCATCTGGCAGGCCACGTCGGGGCCAGCTCGGGAGCACCTCGCCGGGAGATGCAAGTTTGAAGTTGCGTCTGCCAGCCTCTTCTGATTTCAAAGCTTCCCATACGACACGTTCGTTCTCAACGGCATGTATGCTGCATGTTGAATAAACAATTCTGCGAACACGGGGGACTAGTGGAAATCAGTCTGCCTAACGACGAAGTGTAGAGTCCATATTACTGACATTTCATAGCGTGTTTGATGACTTTGAGCTGGAATTTTGCAAGCCTGTTCAACCTCTCTTCCTGTTCTTCGTTTTCTTCGTGTTCTGCGGAGAAGTTAGTACGGAGCACAACAGTAAATGGCCCATCACCTTCGAGAAGATGGTCCAGTCTGCTGACAATGCCAGAGCCGCTGCAGGACGGATCCAACATGCTGCACAAGATAAGCAAATGGCCCATCGAACGCGATCAACAACCGACATATGTGTAGCATTGATGTACTTTGGGTCCGAGGGACTGACGGTGAGAAAGTCAACGTTGATGGCCGCCACATTTTTACACAAAGCTTTGGCAAGCATGGCCGTGAGCGTGGAAAAGCGTCTTTTGTCTCTTTCGAAGGCATAAAGCTAAGCCGAAAGGGGACGTAAGCAGGTGGTCAAAGGAATGGATGAGAAGCCGCTTACTTTCCCTTTGGCCTCCATTAAAGCACTGAGATGTGACGTCTTGTTGCCTGGAGCAGCCGTTGCGTCAATGACTACGGCATCCTCGCTATTCGGAGGGGCAAGCACGATCGCTGGGAGACAAGATGCTTTATCTTGCAGGATCATCTTCCCTGTTTTGAAGGGGACATCACTATGGAATTGCATGTTGGGATTGAAAAGCAGAAGGTCAGGAACGTGTTGATCTCGAGCAAAGGATTTCCTGCGAGTTGGTGAGAAAGATCAAAAATAAAGTAAAGTAACCACGGACTCGGAAGAAAATGGGTCCGACAGTTTAAAACCTTCCTCCTGGTAGTGTCGAATAGCCTCGTCCGTCGTCCAAAGGAGAGTATTCACTCGGACGTAACGTGGTATGCGGGCTAACCCGGTTCATAAATCCTCCGATAATTGATAGATGTACAAGGCACCCACCTGCTCTCTTATCTCCCGGATGGGCCAATTCTTGATCGGATTTCACGCCCCTCTTGACCTTGATGCGCTGCAACTCACTCCGGAGGCGTGTCTTGTGCCGTAGGACCGCCTGCTTTACGGGGCCATCCCCAGCCTGTATGCCACCAGAGAAGAGAACGTCATGGACGAGTACCAATGCCAGATTTCGCGATGTGATTTTCTTCTCTTCAGCAAGAAGTTTGGAAGCGGTAATTACATCGGATAAGACTTCTTTGTCTATTACAAACGAACTTTTCAACGCCCGTCGTCCCAGTACACGGCGGCCGGACATTTGGGCTTACATTTCAGCGTCTCGATGACGAGAGCAGCGGACCTGGCTCTATTTTTTGACGGCAGAGTGGACAGAAGGCCTTTGATAGATCCTTGTCTCGCATCCAGGCGGTCGAGGATTTTGGAAGCGTCGAAGTAAAAGTTCATTGCACAAGGTTATTCTACAGGATACAATGGGCATTAACCCTGCGAAAGTACAACGTGTAGCGAGAAGGCGGAATCTGTCGTTCACATACGTCAGCGTTGATGTTATGCGATGAAGAAGAGACTCAGGTTGATGTCTCGTCAAATCCAGCAGAAAACTGGTCGGACAATGTAGATAATATGGACATCACGGTCTCACGATCAAGGACGTATGTACTCACCAGCTGGCCGAGGAAGTGGGTCGAAGGAAGATTTTGACTAGTTCAAGTCGCTTCAAACTCCGTCTTCCTGCCGAAAGTCGCGTATTGCTAAATACACCGTGACGTACCCGCACGCTTGTGCGTGATTTCTCTCTTCCCCGTTGACGACAGTAAGCACCCACCTCTCGCCTTTTTCGCCTCCCGACACTGACGCTAGTGCCCGTCGAAATCGAGCTGTACGAATTGCTTGGCGTCTCCCCAACCGCCTCGGAAAGTGTGTGTCACACAAACTGAATAAAGAACTGTCCTCACTGTTTCCCACCAGATGACATCAAAAAGGCCTATCGGAAAAAGGTGCGTGGTGGTCTGAATCCCACAGCTATCAGTGATCTAACAACACGCTAGGCGAAAGAGCATCATCCTGTAAGCATTGCAGTCACTCTGTG
This sequence comes from Pulveroboletus cf. aberrans, assembly GCA_038094155.1. Lineage (NCBI taxonomy): Eukaryota > Fungi > Basidiomycota > Agaricomycetes > Boletales > Boletaceae > Pulveroboletus > Pulveroboletus cf. aberrans. Next base: position 40,594 of record JBBPTO010000016.1, on the reverse strand, counting down.
GCTAATACTGAGCCTGTCTGTTCGATTAGGACAAGGTCAGCATCGGGTTTGTGTTGAGGATGACCGAATTCACCCATTCACACAGAACCCCAATGATCCAGGAGCGGCACAAAAATTCCAGGAAATGGCTGCTGCGTTCGTATTATTATTCTCTTTACATTTCATACTCTGATCGCTAGGGCGAACTAGCTATGAAATTTTATGCGATCCAGACTCCAGAGAGATCTATGACAATGAGGGCATGGATGGTTTCACCGGGCCAGGCGGACGTGGCAGTGGTACGCCCTCGGATGCCGCTGACATTTTCGCTCAATTCTTTGGAGGGGGAGCGACTTTTTTTGATTTTGCCGGGGGACCGGGGTCACGTAGACGCAAAGGCGAAGATACCGAAATTCCTTATGATGTTACGCTCGAAGATCTCTATAATGGCAAGTCAGTTAGGATGAACATGGAAAAGGAGGTCATCTGTGGAACGTGCAATGGGTTAGTTCATAATATGCTTCTGCTCTCCCTCTTTCGTTATATCTCGTTTGCAGATCGGGTGCCAGAGGGAATGCAAAACCCAAAGAGTGCGCCATATGCGAAGGCAAAGGTTGGACTTTCACACAGACCCACATTGCTCCTTCTCGGTATGGGACTATGCGAGTCAAGTGCTCTGAATGCGACGGTGAAGGGAGCAAGATTCGTGAGAAGGACCGGTAGGCATTGTGCTGGTTATTTGTATTGGATGCTTATGCGAGTACAGATGTAAAAAGTGCAAAGGCGAAAAAACTGTCAAAGAGAAGACACGACAAGAGATCTTTATCGAGAGGGGTATGCCAGATGGTTACCGTATCGTTTTGGCAGGCGCTGGGGACCAACAAGTGGGCTATTCCAAATTGCTCGTGGAGCAGCGACTGACCATCGGGAACAGCCCGATGTTCCGCCCGGAGACGTGATCTTCCGTCTGAAGACGACGCAACACGATTCCTTCGAGCGTTCTGGAAGCGATTTGCTTGCGACCGTCAAGATTACTATATCGGAGGCACTTCTTGGCTTCTCTCGTATATTGATTACTCATCTAGATGGTCGCGGTGTCAGTGTCACGAGTCCACCAGGCAAGATTATTACATCTGGCCGAACCATAAAACTGCGCGGTGAAGGCATGCCTATGTTCAAAAATCCTGATCATAAGGGAGATATGTACATCGTCCTCGAGATTGAGATGCCAGACAAGGACTGGCTGAGAAACGTTGATCAAGCGGTAGGTTGTAAGCTTTCCTGCAAGAGCCCGATTCTTGAGATCTTGTTTGTAGGCACTCACAAAACTCCTTCCCCCGAAGAAAGCGAACATTGAGCCTGCACCAGAGATTATCGACGAAGTTCCTTTCGAGGAAGCTGAGCTCGAAGACGTGCGTGAACGGTGTTTCCCGGCTAGCTCGGATTTCTTTGATGAAGGCTTTGCCTCGCAGTTTGGAGAAGGGGACGATGATGATTGGGAGGATGAAGATGATGACGGCTACGACGATCATGGAATGGGCAGTGAACCCGAATGTAGACCACAATGACCTGGCGAGCTCTTTGATCACGGTATCTCATCTTAGCGCCCACTCATTCCTTGTCGTTATTACCAATACCTCAGCAACCTTCAATATCTTTCGTTATTTACACGTTGCATTGTACAGAGTTACACGACACTAATTCATCATTCGTCACTCGTTTAAGGTCCATTCCCCACCTTCGCATTATTGTTGAAGGCTCGCGTGGTTCTTGACTCGAGCGCCCAGGTTATACCGCCCAAAACGTGGCGTAAGAAGAGTTCGTCCTGCTGAGGGTGAGCTTGCAGAACCGCAAAGTTGCAATGGTCTGACTTACGCTCCATATCTCGGTGCAGTGTCCAAGACTAGTGTACCAGCTGCGACCGGCGACGCCACCTGGTTCGACGCCGGCACCACGTTCTTGGTACCAAGCTGCGATCATCGTCAAGATCGAATCGCGAAGAATGAAGGACACGAGTGCTTGCCTATAGGATGAGGAGACCCATGATCAAACTTTCTTGGTCCAGGATCTGATTTGATCTGGTTAGCATATGGTGGCTCTTGGACACCCTGAAGGTTCACCTAAATAACTGGATTCGTCCGCGACAATTAGCACCTTCGCGCCCACCTCCCGAGGATCCGACTGGAAGTTATACCTGTCTTCCTCATAAGGGGGTGTACACAGGTGGAACTCTTCTCTCACATTTCATCGATCAATTTCCAGCGGGCGGGGAGCATCATCGTGCTTGGGTGAGTGTGGTCGACGACCTCGACGACCTATTGGAATGATCGAGACAGGATTCCGATTCCCTGCTCACAGCATCTATACCTACCGATTCTTGGATGTCCGGATGATAATCGAAATACGCCCCTGATAGGAACCTGTCGTGAGTCATGCAGAGCCAGGAACAACTTGGAACAAGCACACCGATCTGCTTCCCAAAGAATGGGGTGTCGCGTAGTGCGTCGGACGCACAGTGAACACCGATAAAGTTTCCTCCCAAGTTTAGGTACTTTTGTAAAGCGACCTTTCCCGCATCGTCGAGGACTGTTCTTATCGTTGATAGGTTGATGGGCGCTCGTATCAAGGTACTACGTACTTATTCCCGAGTTGTTCAGGAACAGGATGGCATCGCACTTTGCCAAGTTCTCGTCCGTGAATTGATGCTTATCTTCTGTGAAATCAAACTCGACGTCGATCGAGGATGCTTTGGCCTTGAGAGCTTCAATGGACGGTTCTATACTGGCATGTCTATAGCCAGCTGTCGCTGAATAGGCAAGAATGCGAACGGGCATCGTTACGGACTCAGAGGGACGAGGGTCTGCAGGAAACTCGTGTTTCGAGGTGCAATATCATGCGGGAGTACTACGGCCCGGTCGCGTAGCGCGATGCTCAACTTTTGGAATTCAATTCTAAAAGCGCTGTGAATGGGAATACGAACTTGAACCTGAGACGTTCCCCACTCCTCGGATGCATCTCTAGCATGAACTTGTTCCGATCTCGCTCAGCCCCCCTCCTGCAGGTGTTGGTCATGTCATGTCGTGTTCTTGGTTTTCCTCTTTCGTACACGCCAGCGGGCGCCGCGCAAGCATACGTTCCGCTGGTCGTCGTTTCCATCTCTTTGTTTTTCCTCGCTTTTCTCTTTCTCGCCATCAAGCTCGTGTACATGGAACATCGTCGCATAAGAACTATTCACGCTCCGCCCGTCCGCTTTGTTCCCACCGATGGTAGTCTGTTTTCTAGCACCTCGACTTTGGGGCTTCGGACCAAACCAGGAAATCAGCATCGCGGGCTCTTGGTTGGTTTTCTGGGATCCCCAGCCTGGGAGACCAACTTGATGTCGAGACTGGACCGAGCGGCCTGGCGTCGCGAACGGCGGGGAAGGTATCAGATACATACCGGCTCGACGACGTGTTCGACGCGCTCAAGGGCAAGGAGTTCTACTTTAGGGTCTCGATTCACCAAGTCCACCTGCTACTCTGGTGATGCGGATCCGCCTCTCGTGGCTTCGTCGTCTGTCTCGCGCGTCCCAACCGTCCACGGTTCCAGTTCCTGCAAGACGTCTGGCTCGGTACAGCGATACGCCTCGACTCATCGTCATTCCCGCTACGGCGACTTTGGCGAATGTTACGGCGTGCACTCTCTCGGCATCGGCGCCAGGGTCCCCAGCGCGCGTCGCGCGAGCCCTTCGTCGATCCGACTCGTCGACGGTCCCGGACACGGCGATCGCGTCGAATACGGATTCCTCACCGGTCTGCCACCCGACGCGGCCGTGCCAGTGGCGTCTCCACTCACGGGCACGAGAGACTCATTTCAGCTGTCGAGGTGCTCGCTGAAGCAAGCTCGCAAGCCTGCGCCACCCTTGCCAGCTCTACCGTCGTTTATCGCGTTTCATGTGCCGAAGGATGCGGAGGCTCTGGCGTTGCGTTCTGCGCGAGCCAGCGATTATCTGCACACCCTTCGTTTCTCTCCGCTCGCGAGCGTAGTCCAGGTATTTCATGCCCAGCGTCCAGCGCTCGAGGAAGAGGCGCCGAGTGGTCGCGTCGCCAATCTCGAGACCAGCGACCGTGTCGTCGATCCGAGAATCCCTTGTTTGGAATCCGCGCCTCGTGTTTCGCCCAAGGTGCAACTGGCGGGATCGCTGACGAGCCCTTTTGTCGTCCAGGAAACTCGCCCGCTCCGTCCTTTACGAAAGACGAACGCTGGGAGGACGAACGTCAAGAGATCACAATCGTGCAAGGGTCTCGCCATCGCAGGGTCTTTGCCGCCAACGACATCACTCGACGTTCCTGCGTCGTCGTCGTGGGCCTCAAAGGACACCGGATGTGGCGACGCTGAATCTGAGACGGTCCAAGGCACTTTACGAAACCTGTCGGCCGGCAGCGTCGTATCCAAGAAGCCGCTCAAGTCTTGTCTGCGGCAGCACGCCGTCATGCCGACGCCTTTGACCGGCAGTCCGGACGCTACGTTGACGCCGTCGATGTCCGACGCAAGCGCGCTGACGGCTACGCAGCGATCGATGGGTGATCAGGCTTCGCTTCGGACACCGATTTCGGACGCGGACATTGGGATGCTCGGACTGGATCGGTTCCATTGGAACGAGGAGGATATCAAGGAACTCAAAGTGCGATCCTGCCATATGAAGAAGGATAGCGTTGCTTTAGTGCCCGTGTGGGAGTAAGTTTTGTACACAACAGTGGTTACATTCCTTTGTCTAGTTAAACGTTGTCCTATAAGCATTGTAATGACATGTTCTCTCCGCACACCAGTTAAATTGTAAAGACTGGTGAAAGAGCACTCGAAGCACCTGCCATTGCGTTCCATTTGCTGAGTCCCGGATGGTGCCCAGTGACACCATATAGAAAGACAGCAAAGGGAAGACAAAAGCGAGGAGAGATCCCCCGACGACACAAGCCGGCAGTGCAGTGGCAGGGTCATCACGCCCCCGGAGTTGCAAGCAGAGCTCGCGGGGAACAAGGGCGACAAAAATTTGATAACCAAAAAATGAGGGCGGTGCCCTCATAATAGTGGTTAAACTATTAAGAACAGATACTACACTTGATCTAAGCCAAAAGGCCAGAGTGGTGAAGAATCAAGGTGGTCGCGCGGAGGTATATATACGTTTGGCCACCCGCGCACGGACCAAGTTTTGGTCACGATCATAGTCACACTGCCACGTTTCTAATTTCAATTATACAGCTCGCGGTGCGGTCTTTTCATCTACGAAATCGATGGCGGATTCGAGCCCTCGGACAATCTTTCCGGCCCGAAGAGACATGGCTCGCATGAACCCGCCCTGACGCTTGGAAAGGGATGACGATCCAGAACGCATTGGCGAGTCGGGCGCAAACGAAGAGGACATCCTCAGATTGGAGCTCGAATGGACATGTCGGACGAAGGTCCGCGGCGACGGTGATTGGCCTGCAGACACGCTGACCGTGCGCGTTGAGGCGCGGGCGCTGTGCATAGACGTACTTGGGAACGGCTCCCGGTCCTGTCTGCCCTTGTCCTGCTCACGCCTCGACGCATTCGCGGTGAGCGTCCGGGAACGCTGCCTAGACCGGGGTGCGTCACCAACACTGACGGTGCTGACGGTGGTGCTTTTGATCTGGGGAAACTCTAGAAAACGGCCTGCTTGAATAACATTGCCGATCACGTTGGGGTATTGGACATGCGAATAGGCAGACAAGGAGGGCGATCTGACTCTTGGCGAGCCGGAAGGCGACGCTTCCGAGAGAGGCGGTGAAGGTAACGCCGAAGTGAAGGACATGTATGGTTGTCTAGGTGCAGCAGACCCGCAGGCCTTTTCAGACCGGCGCTTTATCCGAATTTGGCGCTCCAAGTCCCTTGTCCATCCTTCCCATTCCATCTCGCTCTCGTCACTGTCGTCGTCGTATCCAGGGTAGATGTCTGCATTAGTTTTGTATTGCATTTCCTGTGAAAAGGCATGACGATGATGGTGAATGTCGCCCATGAGAGCTCCCGGGCTCTTGTCTGACCACATTACACATGCCATTGGCTTGCCCACGTCACCTAGACCAGCTTTGCGCGCATTTCCAACAGTATTGATACGCCATTCTGGATAAGGGATCGTGTCGTACAACGCAAATGATGTCGACGGGATGGCAGAGTGGGAGACGGTGATGACAGATGGTGAAGTGACAAAAGATGACAATAACGGGCAAGAAGCTTGACGGTGAAGGACGCGAAGGATGCTCGAAAAGGCTAAAAGCGTTCAGTGGATGCGCAGGTTGGAAGTGGGTTAACTCACCATGGTCATCAAGCATGTCGAGTACGATCCAGGTGCCTTCCCCCTCGTAGGCATCTGGGTTCTCCTGATTGGCTCTCTGCTCGGTATCAGGCACAGAGTCGATGGGTTCCCGGTTGTTGGATTTCGATTCTTCCGAGATCGGAGAGGAAGGCAACGATGGGGTGCGGGAAGAAACAGGGAGCGACACTGCGCAAGGACGAAACTTGATGCAGATGACACGAGGCTCGGGAATGACGGTGAATGCACGCTCGAGGGTGTCAGCACCGCAGAGGGCTCTCATGTTGCTCAATGCAAATTGGTGGAGTGGAGGGTTGGTCTGACAACACGGAATGAGGGGGAAGGTGTGGGACAGCGATGGAGGGACATACGACATGACCCTTTGGGAGGGAGAGGATTCCCTGGTTGATGACGACCCAACGGGCCTTCCAGTCGATCTTTGCTTTAGGTCTCTTTTCAGACTGGGAAGTGTTCGACTTTGCCGGTGGGGGGAACGGGTCGACAAGCTTGGCGCTACGGTCGAGCAAGGCGTCAATGGCAGGTGCCTCTAAACGGCCAGACCTGTGGTTCCAGACGGCGCGGAGGACTCTGACCTTTGCTTGGAAGTATGGCTGTACGTATTCTGGAAGGATATCACGGTGGAGAGGGGCGATGATGCCAACGGAGTGCATCTCGAGGAGCTCGTAGGGGCGAAGGTTGTACCAGGAGAGAGCGAATTTGTCCTCGAGGATGGTGCCAGTGGAGAAAGAGATGAGGGTGTACTGGTTGACGAGGGAGCTGCTGCCTGGTTGTGGGGGTTTTTGTGGCTGGGATGGCGTACCAGTGGTGGCATGGGGGAGGAGGTCCTGGTCTGAGTGCTCGTCATCCTCGTTGTAGCCGTCGTCGAGGCTATCGAGGGATGCGGTGGTGTGTATGCTGGGAGTGAATGTGATTGGTGAGACGGAGCGACGGCGGGGGAGCGGTGCGGGACAATGAGTGAGATTGCACTTTGAGAGGAGCCAGTGCTTTGCTTGCCTGACCTTCCAGACATCGTCGAGGCGGGTGATGAACCACTGGTCGTACGGCACTGTGGGACGGTCATTCCTTGAGCATCCAGGCCGAAGCGAGTACGCACCGAACCTGCAGGCGATGACGATCATCCCTGACACAACAGCATCGGTCGATTTCCATCATATGGCCAATCCACGCCAAGTTGTCACGTCACGTACAAAGAACCGTGACTGTGACGAGATCCTCAGGCCGACTCCGAGTCACCGCCAAGCGTACCACGTGACCGACTCCATGTGGTAAAAATGCCAAGGCCCCGCGCCAAATCGCCACCGAGTGACCCCCTATAAAACGCCCTGCCTAATCGGTAGCGGGAAATTAATTTTTTCACCATGTCTCTCGTCAGCGACCCGGGGTAAGCGCTCCCCTCTCCGCCCCGCCCGCCCCAGTGCTCACTCATCTCCCAGCTATCTCGTCCACGGTCTCCGTCTATCCTATCTCCGCAACGTCCACGACCCGTACGGTGGCCGCATCATTGCTTTCAGCCCCTCCTACACCTCCAATCCCTATATCCTCGCCGCCTCCCTCGCCGACCCCACTCGATGGCCAGAGCTCGACTATCCCTCCAGCCCTCCCATCTCCGATGATGACCACGACGACCCCCACACTCGCGCCGACACCCCCCCCGCCCCACCCGCCATCCGCCACCACCCGACTATCATGGCCAACCGATCTGGTGCCCTCGGCATGCGCGTCTCTGGCCGCCGCGCCTCAGCCTCCAGGCGCACCGCCAACCTCTCCCCCCGCCCATCAGACGTCGAATCAAGAGACGACTCGCCCCCTCCCGATCCACCTGCAAAGGAGCCCCAGTTCATCCCTAAATTCAAAGGCGCTGCCGAAATGGAGGCCCGTAGAAAGCTCCGCATGCTCGCCCGCCGCCGCCAGGCTGTTGCCAATCCCAGACCCCCGTCCGACACCAACAATCCCGGAACGTCTTCTTCGGAAGGCATCCTCGATGACGACTCCTCTGATCTCATGGACCGCGCAGACGATATGGACGAGGGCGACGAGTTCGATCCGTACGCCTCTTACAACTTCTCCCCACTCCCTCCTCTGATGCTAGTACAGCGATTTTGCTGCCCCGCGCATGCCCGGGGCCGGATCTGACAGTGACATAGGCTCCATGTCCGGTGCCGCCTCCGCCTCAAATCCTTCCGTCTTTGCCTCGTCCTCTTACATCCCAGCTCGTATCCGACCTCGTCTCAGCCCCGTCTCAGAAGCTCGTGGCCCGGACGAATCCCATGCCGTCCAGTCCGCGCCAGAGCACGACCAAGGCTTGGACCCCCACTTTGACATGGTCAAACCCCTCCCCCCCACAGTCCCCCTCATAGTTCGCCCAGAAGGTCGCAAGAGGGGCATCTCTATATCCCAACCTGCTTTCAACGTGCCCGCATCAGACATCGACTTCTCCAGGAGCGTGGTCCGTCCCGTCTCAAAGGTGTCCACCTTGTCGTCAATGCTCGCCTCCACCAGCGGTTCTGCCAACCCGTTCAACGAGTTGTATGGTGCCATTTCCGGCCGTGGAGAGTCTGCATCCATGGCCGTCAAAGTGTTTTTCCCGCACGCACAGGAACCCAGAGGACAGCCCATGACCCTCCACGTCCGACGAGACGCGACCATCGAAGAAGTCATCGGATTCTCCTTGTGGAACTACTGGGAAGAAGGCTGGCTTCCAAAGCTCAACGAAGGTGTGAGCGAGAACCACCCAAAGCTGTCTGCGGTAGGTTGGATCATGCGCATCGCCGAGGATGACGGTGAAGTCGACGAGGACTTTCCCCGTGAGTTTGACCCATCTGCGGCCCTCAGCCAAGTTGACCAACCGCGTTTCAGCCCCCGATCGTACTGGGAAAATATCCAAGTTCAACTTTGACGCGTTCGCGGTCCTCCCTGCAACGCCGCTCCAAAGTTCGTTTGTCTCATTCTACTCCGAGAAGACGTGTTTGACTCGCTTTCTAGTTCAACAAAACGAGCAGCTCGAAAGCAAGATCCTGCGCAGACCCTCGAGAATTATGGCTGCACCAAAGAAAGGTGATGCGCTCCCCGGGTCTGGTCTGCTTCCCCCCTCTGTTCCACCAACCGGAGCAAGCTCCGTCTTTGGAACAACCCCTATATTGTCTTCATCTCTTGGGCCGTCGTCCAGCCACGGTCCTCCCATATTCCTTCGGATACGTGTCGCGGATACCGCCGACGCAGTCCATATCTCAACAACGATACCCGTGTATGTGTATCATTCCTGTTCACTCTTTTCAGAGGTTCATGTGCCATCTAGGTCTGCTGGCATGTACATGCAAGAAGCGCTCGAACTTGTTTGCCGCAAACGCAAGCTCGCAAATCCGAATGACTATGCCCTTATCCTAAATGACCTGAACATGCTGATCTATTTGGACCGCACCGTGGCCTCTCTGGAAGGTAAACGTGAACTTACTTTGGTCAAGAGGTCGATGCTCCCTCAGATGGGTATCGAGCCCGAAACCCGTGCTACACGGACCACTGATCCGAACGGTTGGTGAATATCGATACTCGCTTGCGCTTCGCTGACCACGTTGTATGCCAGCGTCCATCTTTAAACGGATTTCAGACGTACCCGAGACGCATCATGCGGCCGGAACGGACTACACTACTGCATACAAGGTCGGGTCTTTTGGTGTCTTTCTTTGACGCAAAATTGATGAGCATGGAATGCAGCGGTACACAATATATCGCAAGATGCCCATGTTGACACGCCAGGAACGCACCCTGGCTATCGACGGCGTCTACGTTCACGTAAGTTGAGCTGCATCAGAATACGTCACGATCTCATCATGGTGTCAAGATTATGCCATCCGCAAACAAGGCCAAGGCGGTGTTTGACAACGGCAAGACCCTCTCGTTCCACGTCAAGAACGTCTTGGTATGCCAACAGTCACAGAAGACATCGACGCTCTTCAAAGTTGTCGTACAGCGGGACAACAGAAACAAGCGGTACGACTTTGAGGCAGACACTGCAAAGCTGGCAGGTGAATCGGACTTATGACATGATTTACCGATGCTGAACACTTGTGACGATAGCTGAGATCGTCCAGGCGATCAAGTCGCTCAAAAGCAGTCTGGACCGCTCCGCCACGGTCCATCGTTCCAGACGGAGCAAACCCGCCCCATGACCAGACAAATGGACTCATCTATGTCTTGAGCCGACGATTTTTACAGCACAGCCCTGTAAAGATTGTGAATGGGTTCGCGCCGCGGAATCCTGGAGTCGCGACGCGCTTGCCGAGGATGGCAGAACGTTCGACAGGACCGTCGCCCGAGGGCGCACTTCATCCTCGATGACGGACTGTGTCGATGATTCTTGTGGGAGGGTTCTGGTACTGGAGTCTCTTGTGATTACTAGTACAGACAAAGTCAATGAGAACCTACGTGGTAACAGTGAGCCAGATCAGCAACCGCAAGGCGATAATAAGCCCTCTGCGGGGGGGGGAAGTTAAGACATGTACGGTCACCCACGCGCCACGTGGAGAAACCCAAAGTCACATGACGAGGAGGCGAAGTAGCCCGACTTTTTCGGAGACTGTCAGTTTTCATGCCTCTCCCCTACGACCTCTGCGCACGTGTCCAGAACGCGTTTCGTGCCCGGCACCGTTTCCTCGCCGTCGACCACTCGAAACAAAACCTTGCCATTCTCTCTATCCTCCTCCGCGCCGGCTTCCTCAGCAACCTCGTCCGCGGCACGATCGCCTCCCCCTCGCCCTCCGACTTTTTGGACGCGAGCGAACCCCAACGACGGATCTGGGCAGAACTCAAGTACCGCGATGACCGTCCCGTGTTGTCCCACATGCGCCTCGTGAGCATGCCCAGTCGACGCGTGTTCATGGACCAGGGCGAGATTCGCCGGATATGTAGCGGACGGAGGGCGCAGACGGTGAAACCCCTCGGATTAGGCGAGATCGCGGTCGTAAAGACCAAGAACGGGGAACATGAGTGGGTGGAGGCGCGAGAGGCCCTCGCGTTGGGGCTCGACGGGGAGGTGGTGTGTCGAGCGCGGTGATGCGTGAAGGGGACATCATTATGTCGGTCGTCATTTCTTGTGAGGACACTCTTTTTGCCTTTCTTTTCTATCGCTAGACTGATGGACGGTGGACTGCTAGAACGCTGTAGTCGTCGTTCTGCGTTGCAATGATGTATTTTCGTCTCGGCACGGGTGGCTTTCGATCGACGGCCGACGAACGCTGGCGTCTTTTCGACGGTGCCGATTATCTACAGTTCCGACGAAGGTCATAGGTTTCGCTTCTAGCAATTTCGTATCCAGAATGTAGTCGGCCATGGAGCTGGTGGAACCTGTTTCCACTATCGTTCCGCGAAGGGTCTCAGGCTGCACCGTCCCCTCTGGCTGTCCATACCCCACTAAAGAAATTTTGGAACGTGACACCATCTCCGTGAATCGATCGATTAGACTGGTTGTCGCTCCACCTCAGTTGTGGTCACTTTGGTGTGCTACCGTTGCTTCGGAAGGAGCTGCAACGACCCTGTGGCCTGTATATACCCGTGGCCGTGCACTAGGAAGTGGGAATAGAACGTCATGGATATGCTTCACGTCCGGCTTTCTCAACGGTCCCTGTCCCTCATTTCGGGGGCGTATGTGCAGCGACAATCATGCACCACCGAGCGATTCGACGTCCCTGCATCTTCGTCGTTGGTCCTTGCCGGCGTCTGGTCCAGGAACGAACATCTCAACTCTTGTTTGAGACCGGACTCGCGATGGATCCATGGACTCGGTCGCATGAAATCCTCGATTCCCTGCTTTCAAATTACATCCGTCGAACCTGTCGAGGCGGGAGACGGGACGAGCAACCCTGCGCCTTTCTGATGCTAAAACCTGAAAGCACCTATGACTCTCATTTCCAAGTTTTTCCAATGCACATGCAGCAGTCGCTCAGGGGCTATCCAACTTTCGTGTTCGACGTCCGGTGGTGCAATCACGCTTAGCCGAACTTGCGATCGGTCATTGCAATTCCCATTGGTTCTTTAATCCCATCGGTATGGTTTTGTCCGACCCATTGTCTTTGTCTGGGCCCGACGATACCTTGGTTCCCGCACGGAACTGTGGTTACGCAAGATCCGGGACCTGGATCGGTTTCCCTTACAAGCCACTCGAATCCATTGGTCCAGGACCTCACTGATTTTTTGGATGTTAGTGAAGATGTCTGGATTAGTAATTCCTCGCAGCCCATTCTCTGAACCCACGAGGTTCCCCGCTGAATAACACTGTAGCGCAACTCGAGGTGGGAGGGCGATACGAACTCGTATTGACAACCAAAGACGACTGTCTCACTGACGTAGTCGAGATCGCTAGGTTTAACTGAACAAACGGGATTCCCATCGTCCGACTCGCGAGTGCCACAAATGTTCTCATACGACGATTGGCGTGTACATCCGGCTGACGAATCCTTGACAACGTGGCCGTCCGATTTCCAGATTTCATGGTCAGCAAAAACGAGGTAGTCGCCATGTCGTCCGTGGTATGACCATTGACAGAACACGATCGCGAGCTGCGTCGATCAAATCGCGGCTATCGACCATCGACGCGTCGTTGACCCCGTCGAATTCTCTCACCAGTAACCAAGGCGCGCTGTTCTACATGATCACCCTCGCATGTTTGTTGCTCACGCGACGTGTGTCGCTCTCTTCCTGTTGTCCTAGCTTCATACCTCTTGTCTAGCCTGCCGGATTGTCCATTCGACGAGCTGTCACGATTAAACTCTCCATGTTTTCACAGCTCGAGTGTTCTATAAGCCAACAGCCGAGGGTGGCCGACCCGGAAGGTTTGACGACTTTCGACAATTGAAACTCAACGAGGGCAGTAGTAACGTCAGACAAGTCAAATTCTGCACGAATTGTGAACCCGCATCATGAGCATGCTTTTTGATGTTCTTGTGAGAGGGTTACTTCCCACATGTGAACTAAATTCTGGGCGGCCATCTTGGTAGTGGACTGGCATACACAGAGTCGATCAGGCTTTACTCTATTACGACATGAGATGGTTGATATGGTGAGCATCATACTACGGCGCATCTCTGAGCCTTGGCGTTAATCACTCCTCTCCAGGAACAAGCAGATCACATCTTCGCCGTGTGCGTCTGTGGACCCTACGTCCCGCCAACGACTGTCGACACATACCCCGCCCCCCACTAACTGCTGAAGCTGGACTTCGTGACCGAACAAAGTTTGCCAGTTCTTCGCCACACCCTCGCAGGCACCGCAAAAATGCTCTTCTCCCGCGTGCATTGTCGTCGCTCCTGGTCCGGCAATGTCTACCATCGGCGTGCTCGAGGTAAACTGACCCCGTCAAAAATGGTACCTTCGAATCGACGCGAAGACGACGTCCTCCCCTTGTCGTCAGTCAAATTACTTGACTTTGACGACGCACATTCCAATTAGCGGACGTCGGTGTGCACCTTGGCGCCCAGCAGGTTCCGAGGCACCTGTGTGCTCCAGTCTGACCTACACACCGACCGTCGGGTCGTCGTGTTCGTGACCCGCCCGTCTCGAGATCCGTTCGGCCACTTTCCTTTGCTTGAAGGAGAAATGCTCGATCCTCCGCCCAAAATCGAAAAGCCGTTCAATGAGCAGGTCGTGGCGGTCGTAGCACTGCAGGACGTCGATGGTACAGCACATGGCGTGTCATGCTTGCAGGCGTGTTGTCCCTTGTCTTTGGAGATCGCGTATTGACATGTGCAGTTTCACAGTTTACGGGACAGATCACGCTACTTTGACCGATCGATGCGCATGCTGGACCACGCCATGGATGCAGACTGATTAGCGAGACGCCCGAGCATGATGCTCTCCGTTCTCAGGAGGCTGATAGGTGACGTGGTCATGTCCAAGGCCATTTGTGACCTTGCCACGTCCAGACCTGTTGTCTGCCAGTGTGTAGAAGCTTTCGTCTGCTTAACGACCTTCCAGACCGATCTAGCACAGGCTTTGCCATTGTTCATATTACTCTTCCTCGATAAAGAGAGAGTACCAGATGTGTACCGACATACTACAATTTATCATGCATGTTAATAGATCGCCAAAATAACTCGCCATCTCGATCCATCCGCACTTCGTGACTCGCACGGCCCAAAGTCTAAGTCGACCATTTGTGGTCTCAATTGTTTCTTCATCATCCTTTCGAGCTTCTTCGCAGCACGAGTTCATTCACCACTCTCTTCGTCCATGCTCTTACCCCCAACTCTTCCTTGTGCACTCACGACTTCTGCTTCCCAGTCGACACCACGGACACCAATCCAATATCCAACTCCGGAGGTATACACCAGCGAGAACGTCAATCCTTCCCAAAGACCCCCAAGTGCGTATTCAAGCACGAACGCGAGGTATAATCCGAGTGGTATGCCAATGACGTAGTAAGCGGAAAGATTGAGGAGGGCACCCACAGCCTGAGGGAAATAACGGTAGGGATGGGAGACTAATCTGGACAAGTATTTCTTACCTGCTTTCCTCGTGCACGGAATACACCCCCAATAATGGCTGTTGTCCCGTCGAAAACTTGGAACAGTGCAACGAGGGGCAGAATGGTTGCAACAAGTGAGACGACCTCTGCATGGCAATCAACCCCATTCAATCATGTAACCATAGATGATAAGAAACGTACCAGGGTCACTGTTAAAAAGATAACTCCACTTGTGGCGGAAGATCAAGAATATGGTACTGGAGCCAACCGCTGTCAGCTAAGGATCGTGTTAGGATAGTCACATTATGAAGCTCACCTGAAAACACATCCAAGTGCAATAGCCATCATAATTGACGTTTTAGTAGCGACCTCGGCCCTTCTGGCATTTCCTTGACCAAGAAGGTTCCCGATCCTGGTGCATCGAGGGAGAGGCGGCAAGATAAGACGAGAGGAACGCAAAGTACCATCTGTTAATGTCTCGTTCGAAGCACGACTCCAAAGCTCACCGCACGGACGTAGCGACACTCAATGCGAATGGCGCTTGGTATGTACACGACCCAGAGAGCAATAGCACAGATTGTGCAGCAAGCGCGACAGGTCCAAGCCTGAAGGAAATCAGTCCCGAGACAAAGAAATCAGGACAAGTAAACACCCACTGGCTCGCAGCCACTAATCACATGAACCCCACTTGTGAGCAGTCAAGAGAAATGGCAACAGAAGCACTCACGTCCAATCAATTCCCAACTCCACCATTCGCTAGCGGTCTGACATACCCCAGCAATGCCGAGTCTTGCCAGGAGACCCCATCCCTTCCAAATTTCGCCCGAAATTGGATTGAGAGATGCACAGGTGATCGGTGACCATGCTGCAAGTGGCGTATAAGAATATCCATAGAATATGGAAGCTGCTGACACAAGGTTAAAGGAAAGAGCTGTGGCAATTGGTGCACCCGGGAAGGAAAGCCCAAGAGGATAAACTGTGACAGTGGTCAAAGGTGAACTGGAGAAAATGATCAGAGACCCGATCACCCACCGAATAACCAGTTTAAGAACGCATTGATCGGGGCGACCAAGAGCGTAATCTTTGTTGGAACGTCAAACAAACCTTGAGATTGGAAATAACGCCTGCAAACATGACTCAGTATTTTGCTTCACTTTGCTGCAGGTTCAGGATGCACCTAGAGATACAATTAAAGGTATATGCCGGAAGGCCCAAGCACGCCCAGCGGAGGTAGATCCCTGCAAGTCGTGCTACCTCGGGTTCTTGGTTGAGAGCGAGGAGGATAGGTTCCGCATTAAGCCATATAGCCAATATCGGCTGAACGACGGTGAGATCTTAAATCAAATTCGATGTGTGTAAACCCGACTGGACGTACGATAAGAAGTATTCCCGTCATCAGAACTACCCCGAACATCTGATAAGCATTGTGGTCATGGACAAGCAGAGGAAAACCAACCCATCCTTTGAGCCCACAAGCCAACCATGTAGGGCCGATCTGAGGTCCAGGCGGGAGGAAGAAGCGTATCAAGCGTCGACGCGAGACCTTGCACAATACTGTATCCCGTGACAGAAGCCGTCATAGAGGCCAAGGTGGCAGCTGCCAGGGCAATCGTGGATATATGACCTATAGATATGACAGAAGCGATGATGAAAGAGTATTCAAACAAGTGGGAACTGGAAAGAGACACATGACAGGATGAGCAAGGAGACGGAAAAAGTCGAGGACAACGCCTACCCGAAAACCGGAATCGAATAGAGGATTAGTATGCGAAGTTCTTCACGAAACATTTTGGAAATGGATACATCTTCCGCTAACGCAACATCGTGTGTGTCGTTATCCGCTGGTTCATGTATCCTCGGGATTGGAGGTGGAGGTTTGAGAAGAGGTGTGCATTCAGAAACAGGAAAAACACCTGGAACGACATCAGCTGGACTTCTTCCGTGAATTGGAATGCCATGGGGTGAATCTGAGATGGATTCGGCGGATTGCTGGTCTTGTCCGTCTGTTGGCGCCGCGCCATAGTGGGATAAGATAGCATAGTCTTCGCGGAGGGACTGTGGAGTGCCAGAATTATGACTGAACGACATAACGAACGAACTTGACGAGCAGACAGGGCGAAGTGGACTTGACCACGCTCACCGAAGGCAACTGAGGTCGGAGCCGACGCTAGCGCAAACTAGTCAGCGGACCTGCCGGTCATTATCTAAGAGCGGTCTGACACAACCATCCATGCATTCGCCATCTAAAGCAGGCACACTCTGGAAGGGCAAAGGCAAGGCTGTCCAAGACTACGACGATCTTCGTCCAACGATCACCTACCGCCATTTGCATTCTCATAATCTCGGGGTCAGAGACCCACTGCGCGTCATCGCACTCTGCGATAGCGATGCATTCTATGCAGCTTGCGAACGGGTCAGACTAGGACTTGACCCCAGCGTACCGCTTGTCGTACAACAATGGGAGAGCCTCATCGCTGTCAGTTATCCAGCCCGCACATTCGGCATATCGAGGATGGACAAGATCAAGGATGCGAAAAAGAAATGCCCGAATCTGGTCGCTGTCCATGTTGCCACGTACAAAGAAGGTGAAAAGGAACCAGGATATTGGTCTGATGTCGATACACGAACCCACAAGGTATGCCTGCGAACATTGTATACAACCTCGAGATTACTAAAGATAGTGAGTTCATGTGTGCATCTACCTGATTCTTTCTGCGCAAGGTTTCTCTCGACCTATACCGACGTGAAAGCAATAAGATCATTAACTTGTTCAAACAAGCCCTTCCAAGCGGGGAAATAGGTGAGATTGTATACGAATTGAACGGACGTGACCCTCATCCGTCAAGAAAGAAAAGGCATCGATTGATGAAGCTTTCATTGATCTCACTCGACCAGTCCGCGAGGCGCTGCTAGATCGCTTTCCTCACCTCGCACGAGTCCCTCCTGATGCACCACAAGGTGTCGATAGTCCACTACCACCACCACCTCCTATTGATTGGAACGAGCTTGGTGAACTTATTCCCCACCCCGCTGAAGAAAACGACAGCGGATATACTAATCTTGCAGAGGATGATACGACATCCACTTGGCATGACGTCGCATTATCCATCGCCGCTCAATTTATGGCAAAGATCAGAGAAGATGTCCACAAGAACCTTGGATACACTATGTCAGCCGTACGTTACATTTTCGCATGCCACTGCAACCCGATCGTCGATTCATCTCCTCCTTAGGGAATATCTCGGAACAAGTTTCTTGCTAAAGTTAGTCTACATCAACCACCTAAGTTACTCCTTTATTCACGTTCCGAACCAAGCTCTCTGCTTCTTATAAGAAGCCGAATAGCCAGGTGATGTACAGATTGTTGCTGATAACTATTTTCCTGACAAGTCCTGTAGAGCATCCTGCGTAATAGTGCCATACCAGCTTATCTCCGTCCTATTGGCTTTCAGAAGGTATGACATCAGAATGCCACTATACACCAGTCTGAAAATATTTTGAGATTCGATTCCTAGGTGGCAAGCTTGGTGACGCCCTTGCAAGAGAATATGATGTCTCGACAGTCGGGGAGCTTCTGTAAGCTCATTGCTCGGCGCTTAAGCATCGTTCCCTCATACTTTCCTCTTGTTCATAGGGTTGTATCTCTAGGTATCTTGATGGGTCCCCCTTCTGGGTTTCCTCGATAACACAGTGAAATTAGACGAAATGCAGGATAAGTTTGGCGACAGCGCTTTGTGGGTTTATGAGCTTTTACGGTGAGTGATCAATGTAGTTCTATGCAAGCATAACGGCTGAAACGTGGGTTTTCAGCGGTATCGACAGATCAGAAGGTTGGGACTTTCAGTTCATTGAACTTGTTCTGATCTCATTCTCAGTGAAGGAGAAATCTGCACTTTATAAGAGCATGCTTGCATCGAAGAATCTTCCAGCTCCGATTCGGAGGGCTGCGGATGGGCATCAGTGGCTACGCGTTTTGGCCGCTGAACTTGCCCTGAGACTCAAGGATGCACGCGAAGAGATGCCTACATTATGGCCCAAAACCATTGTTTTGCATGCTCGGAAGGGTTCGTTCACCCCAATGAGGATCACAGCCTACTGACCATCGATATTAGGGTACGAAGCTTCAAGGTCGAAGCAGTCTGCGTTCCCTTTCACTCACGACGTGACTGTCGATGTGATAGCGGCCGCGGCCGATAAGTTATGGAAGGAACTTACTGGAAACATGAAAGACCCCAATGTAACAGCGGTACAGCTTGCGTTCACCGGCATCGAGACAGCCGAAATTGGCCAACGAAGCATTGAAGGTTTCTTCAAGCCGAAGGATGCTCATCTGTCCGTTCCTAAACGCGCTCGACCTGGCAGCGGGGAGCCACCTACTGAGGGGGATCCCGTACAAGAAACAACGGAAGCACCTGAGTCTACTTCTTCCCCCTCTTTCGTATGCGAACGATGCAACAAGAGAATATTTATTGGTGATGGTGAAATGGACAACACCGAAGTAGATGGTGCTGTTGCGTTAGCAAAGTTTCGCATGGAGCACAATGATTTTCACTTTGCCAAAGACTTGGCAGATGGGGCTGATGTCCAGGCCCCTGGTTTGCCTTCGAGGACGCCTAAGCGGAGGAAAACAACGGAACCAAAGGGAATAGCGAAGTTCTTCGTGAAAAAGTAGGGATTTGTATTGTGTACTACCCAAATGGTTGAATGAACGCGACGCGCTGTGAGCTGAGACGAGTGGCTGTGACTCGGTGCCAGGTGACATGATTCCGCTCCAGGCTGTGTTGACACCTTGATCGTAGCGACCCACATCCACCACCTCCACGCAGTCCTGTGTTACAGGGTGTGTTTCTAGTGCATCTCATCAAATATACGCGATTGTTACCGGCATGCTATGTAAATGTATATGTGCTGGAATGGCCAATTTCGCCGCGGAAGATCTTTCCCTCACACCGCCCACTGCTCAATCTTTTCTTCTCTCACCTCTGGCAGGTATCTTGACGGCAGGACCCGTATTATTCGTTTCTCTCTTTTTTCTTTCCCGCTTTGTTACCCTTCTGGTAAATAACCCCTTGGAGTACGATCGGAGATGAGTCTCTCCATATCACAACGGACGGGAGCCATCGTGAGTGGGATGTTATATCTGTTTAATAGTCTTGAAGTTGTTTACCTGTCGGTATAGGTTGGTGTGGTATTCGCTCTGCTGTCGGCACTGGCTCTCGCATTTGTACTATTACGAACTATTCGACTCGTCGCGACGCTTTTTGTTAAGCGCGACAAAACCGCGTTCTGGACGCCAGATTTACTGTTCTTCCGCACCCGGCTTGGCCACTACGCTGGATGTCTCATCTTGAGTAACGTTTTTATTTCCATTGCTCAGTTGATCGACCTCCGCTGGGCATTGTATTCCGGGTCGAGGGGAGGTGAGCAGCCGGTCTGTATATGCTATCAGTCACAATTTACGAGTTTGTCAAGGATCGACGTGTGTAGCACAAGGTGAGCCGCATATTCCAATGGATCAATTCAGCCGACACTCAGGGACTGGTGCAGTGGTGTTGATGCAAATCGGTGTATGGAGTGTCAGTTGGTTTACAGCCTCGCATAGCGTGCACACCCTCTGTTCACTTGTGTTCCACGTCCCCCAAAGTCGCTGGAGCACCACGGTGAATATCACACTTGGATGGCTGAGCGCATTGATTACTGGTAAGGTCTCTGCCGACCATGCAAGGACACGCTCAAAGCAATTTGGAAAAGCATTGGCTCCTCTGCGGAAACCCGACGTATACGATCCAGTTGGGCCTGCCTGTAATATCACGCTGTCTCATCCAGTCGAGAGATTTGGCCTCCAAATTTTCCCTGTAAGGTTGTTTTCCACTAAAGAGCAGCATTATCTTACTGATGAGTGATAAAGGTCCTCCTCGGTGCAATCGTGTCGACCACAGTCTATTCCATTGTATTCATTGTCGTGCAGTGGAAGCCAAGCATACGAGGGCTACGCCGTTCCAACTCAGCCAGTTCGCGAGGAGAGAATAGGTTCGATGAGTATCATCAATTTATCGTCATGATCATACGGACAATGTTCTGGTGAGATTCTCCACCTAACTATATCTAGATACGAGCTGACATTTTCAAAGGTTCCCCCTTGGTGAGACATTCCGTTTTGATGATTCGAACTACTTATCTTGGAATATTGTATAGCATTCGTGCTCTTGTTCCTGCCATACTGCATCACACAGCTTCTCTTAGTCGCAGGGCAACCAGTATCCGATGCCTCATGTGCCTTCGCGGATATTTGTGTCTCCATGTTGGGTAAGTCCAAGCAGGTGGTTTATGTTGATCCTTACGTTTATGGTTTCGTAGGCCTTGTAAACGTCGTGCTGCTCTGCAATACGTTCCGAGTCATCAAACATGTATACCATGGATCTCATGAAGTCAAAGTTATTGTAGAAACGGTGAAGAGTTTCGGAAACGACGCTTCTCACGAATCACCGATTGACCCTCCTCCAACGCAACGCACGAGTCAGGCATATATCAGCGGTTCTCAAACGAACAATTCGAAGCGGTCTTCGTCAAGCAAATCTTCAAGTTACTCCCGATGTAGTGTAGACTCGAACTCGGGACTGCACGCGGCAGAGACAACATTATATGAGTCCACCAAGACGAAGAGGTCGTTTTTCACCGTCATTCTCCCTGCAGAACCTAGTCAACAACCCAATGACGGTTACAACGTCACTTTACCTCTGAACATAAAAAAACCACACCATGTCAGGTTCTCCGAGGCAATCGCAGACATACCATCGCGCATGACTGCCCTTGATCTTTGCCCTCCTCATCCCCCCATCCAGCACGAGCATTCTAGCCGGGACGCGGAGAGCTCATCTAAACTGATACCAGTCACCAGTGCCCGCAGGAGAGACACGAAAAGTGCTTCCTTCAAATCTAAAGCTCCACCACCGTTGGATCTCTCGCGATTATCGCTTGGCTACCCCCCTTCATCTCAACAAATTGCAGTCAAGTCCCCAACAGCTACTGCACAGCTTGGCAGTCCTGTCGCCTTCACTTCTGTCCCAACACTACCACCAGCAGTTCATCTTGCGCAGAAACCTGGCAAAAAAGGGAAGGCGAGAACTTCTGGAACCCAAGTTCCTCCAAGTGCAGACGGATCAGATTGTCGTCCTTCGTCCATTTTTTTCCCCTCGACACCTGGTGACGGTGACTCGGATTATTCGGTCCAGATAATGCCAGCTCGCAATGTTCGGCCGCTCCCTCGTGTTCCAGAGAAAGATAAAGCTACTGCGTCCCATAACACTGCCCCATTGTATCAGGATGCTCGGAGTAGTCGTGTGACCATGACTACCGTCTGGTCACAAGAGACGGGATACACGTCCCAACTCTCAGATGCAGAATGGGAGGAGCATCCACCACCAATGCGTGAGGTGACATTGGGCGATCAGGCAGATGTCGGTGCGGTGCCGATAATCAAGAGAAAAGTCACCCCTCGTCATCCTCCCAAGCCACTTCTCCTTCCGTCCAAGGTCGGGTCGAAATTTTCAGCCGGCTTGTCGGGTGTGTTGAGTCCAAAGACACCCACCCTGGATTTCTCCAGTGATCCTTGCACGCAACGACAGTGCTGTTTGAAGGGTTGTTTCTTGATAATGTACTTTGGATGTACTTGTACTAGTTGATTGCCCAATTCAAACATTTAGTGTGGTAATATTTCTCCTGACCCTCTTAAGTCGCCACCCCCCGGCACATATTCGACCATGGCCTTTTCACACCTCGGCGCGTATCTCAACAGGTCCACCAAGTACCTTGTCGATGGCACCGTCAAAAGCACGTCCAGTTCACCTCCTGCACTATGCCATGCTTGACCCCTCGACGTACTGGCACTGACAGTCCTCCGCATGGAAGGCGCGAACCCTCCCAGTCGCGCGCCCCTCACGCTTCTAAAGCTCCACACGCTCCAGGACATCCAAGGGATCGCGACCGGATGCGACGCAGACATCGGTGGAACGTCTTCCCTTCATTTCGCGCTCGACGACTCGGCAGAACGGAACACAGGCAGCGGGGCCACCGCAACCGCGCGATTCTGGGGTGAGATGCGACTGGCGGTTCGCCCAGAGTTTCAAGGGCGGATTCGGGGCGGGTACGCCGGGTTCAGGACAAAGGTACGCCACGAAGGGGAAAGTTGCGGTCCTCCAGTTCGGACGGCGATAGCGTCAAGGACGACTGACCCTTACTTTGTTCTCTCTTCCGCTTTCTGTTATTATCAGCCACGATCGTCGTTGTTCGGAGAGATATGCGACGACGTGTCGAACCATCAGTACCTCGCTCTCCGACTGCGTCTCGGCGGCGACTCCCGAACGCGGAACTCGTACTACGTGAACTTGCAGACAGACGGGCCGGTCACGACCGACTTGTGGCAGCACCGTCTGTATTTCAAACGGAACGATGGGGGTTGGGAGGACATCTTTGTGCGTGTTGCACACCTCGCATCCTGCCAAACGCGCCCCGTCATGTTAACCACGTCCCTGTGACCCTATGATAGATCCCCTTTGAAAATTTCATTCTTACAAACACTGGCGAACTGGTCCAACATCAGATAACCATGTTCCGCCAACGTATTCGAACCGTTGGAATTTCCATGTTAGGAGGCAATAGTGGAGTGTCGGGATCCTATGACCTGGGGATTCATTCAGTAAGAGCTGTCAACCAGGAGGACCTGTCAAGACCGCCAGGTGAGCTATCACCTGGAACGACAATTTGTTTGACAACCAACGTTACAACTATAGTGCTCGAGAAAGACCCTTCTCAAGGAGCATGAGTGGTGATTACCATAGGTAAATTCACGAGTGCTTCCATGCAACACCGAATGAAATATCGTTCATTCAAATTGTAGTGCATAGAGATGCGTGTGTTATATATACAAGTCTGCATAATCAGGAATGAAACGCGGAACTCTAACAAGCTGGTGACCCGGAAATGTACATAATCCCGAAGGAAAAAGGAAAGGAAGCAAGTTAGAGTGGAGTGGAGTAAGAGGAACTAGGAAAACACGAGTAGAAATAGAAAGTCCCGGATTCAGATGACCACGCAACCACCACAGCAACCACCGTGGTCGCCCTCGCCCGAGTCCTTACCGCCGTACACGCCAGGACCACCCGTACCTGAGTTGGCCATTACGGGCCGCCCAGTTTGTTGTTCCTACATGTCACGTAAGGAATGCCGAGATGTGTCAAGAAGATCACCAAACTTGCCTTGTTGTATTTCCTGATCTCGCGCACCAGGTTGCTGAATGCCTCGTCGACGTTGATGCGCTGCTTCGCCGAGGTCTCAATGAATTTGCAGCCGAAATGTTTGGCAAGGTCGCGACCCTCTAACAGATAGATATAGTGAGGAGAGTTCCAGTGTAAATAATGCGTCACCGAACCATTCATGCCAACCTGTCGTTCATATTCGAGATCGCACTTGTTGGCTACGACGATGACAGGAAAGGAATCCTGGTCCTTGACGCGAAGAATTTGTTGGTGGAACGTGCTAATTTCTTCGAACGAGTTGCGCGACGTGATGGAGTAAACGAGGAGGAAGCCTTCACCCGTGCGCATGTACTGTTCGCGCATGGCCCTGTGCATCGCTGATCACTTTTTTGAGCCACGCAAGCGGCGCCAAGCTTGCGTACCCGTATTCCTCTTGCCCGGCAGTGTCCAGAACGTCGAGCAGCGCGACCTCGTCATCAATGACGCACTGCTTGCGGTATGAATCTGAGGACGTGGGAATGAGAGGGCACTCGAGAAAAGAGAATAGACTAGGCACCCTCGATTGTCGGATCGTACTCATCGACGAAGTGGCTTTGGATGAACTGGATGGTCAAGGCAGACTTGCCGACACCTGGAGATTAGAGTTGTAAAAAGATGGCCGAGGACAAGCTAAGGATACTTACCACCACCACCGACGACGACGAGTTTGTACTCCCTCAAGAATTGTGCCTGGAAGATGTGCCAGACTGAACGGGAATGCGGAGGGTGGGATGGCTCACTCTGGACATAGTAGGTCGCGCAAAAAGCAGGTCACGGAGGAAAGGAAAGAGGCGACCAGGGGAAGGAAGACGGGGGAAAGATACAGATAATATACCGCACGGGCAATGACACTCCCGTTATGGTCTTATTACACGTAGCCAAACAACACATGTTAGGTTCCACACTGACCATCACATCTTCAACACTTATGGTCCCCGCCTTGATCAGACAGATGATTGTTTCACCGCCCTTGAATACAGCTATTTAACTTTCCGGTAGTGTTGTCAAGAGGCCGAGGCTACCGTCCATCAGATGTGTAGTGCCTTGTTTGCCGTCTGGAACAACCCGTTGATCAGTAATTACACTCAGGACCATCCGGATCACACCATCAATCACCAGAATAGCCTATATAGTATGGGTTTTCCTGCAACTACGAAATGCCTTTCCCATCGACCCCTTGTCGTTTGGCTAGCATATTGGTACCAACCTTCAGCGGCTAAATCCTGCCCAACTCATCGATACGAATTGCGCATGTGTAGTAAAGTGGACAGCTCACAAGCCCCTCCTTCAATTTGGATGGTGCCGGAAGTAGTCAATAGGTCGAGCCACGCCGAAGGCATACTTGGATCAAAGGGCGACTTCGCAAATCTGCGATCCGGCGTATACGTTAGTCAGGGTGTCAACATCTTATGGCTAACTCGCATAGGCATCGGAGTAAGCTCGACTCCACACAGCAGCATCATCATTTCCTTGGTATGCAGCGGGCTTCAACTGTGGTGAAGGAGCACCTATTTCTACTGCCTCCCCGGGCCTGCATTGAAAGTACAAGTACAAGTTTCTCCGCTGCATTCATAAATTGGCTATCAGTGTGTACCCGAAATTGGAATAGACACCCACAACCGCAATAATCAAAATCCCCTTGGTTAAATACTAGAATGGTCAGGGATGGAAGCACAGTATGAATCCACTAAGTATAAATTCTTGCATGTGTATGCGGGGGATAGAGTAATTGGGAATTCTGCGCATGATGGACTCGTTACCCATTGTAGGCCATTAGTAGTAAGTGCTGGGAGAAACTTGATAATCGTACATTTGGTCAGTTCGGTCATCCCTTGAGATCAGTTTGACCATGCATCCCACTCAGGAGTGTAGTCAGTGTATGATGCATACATTGGTTTCTACAGCCCCGAGTCCCCCTCGGATGATCTACAAGTTCTGTGCGTATAGGGTGCAAACTTGAAGCTGCCAGCGCTTTATGTGATATGCCAATGACCATTGATAAGCGCTTAATCCCTGACGCAAACGACGTAATCCGTGTGATAGTCATTGAGATTGGTGATGTTCGTCCGAAGTGGTGGAGGAGCACAAAGCCTGGGCCGTGAATACTTTGTGACTGACATGCCACCATGCTCACTTGAACGGGAATATCTCGACTAGTCAAATGGCCGTGCTGTACGAACCAGCAATCGTTTGATTCAGGGACATCATTCTTATCACCGCTCAAGGTGCGTAGTGATGCCGGGAAATTATTTATCAGAGGTGGCGAGTAGCGATTCGCATCGTATGCCCGAGGATTCCAAGTTAAGGCCACGTACTATGAACGAACTGGCGACGTGGGTGTAGACATCAGTTGCCTGTAATAGGAAAGTGGTGAGAGATCTAGAGGTAAGGTCTGGCCTTGAAGTTTGAGCATTTTTGACAAGGGGACTGTAACCGACAAGGGTCGTTGCTTGCTACCGAGTGGTACGACGCAAGCTACATGAGGTAATCGACTAAGTCACGCTGCTGCGCTAGTATAAACGGCCAGCCCATTCCGATTCGAGGGGTTCCTCCATTCACTGCGGGTTCCATCGCCAGCATGGTCGAACATAATTCCCTCTTTGCATACATTCTCGCTCAAACTAGGGAAAACGTCGAATTACTCGTAGCTCACAAGCAGATCTCGGACATCGATGGGGAAGAGATCTTGTCGAGACTCTCTGTGAATGCGGACTCCAAGCCAGAGGAAAGATTGGTCTCAACACTGACGCAACAGACCCAGCGATCGGGCATGTCACCTGCTCCGCCGAAAACGGAAGCACGGGCGATCTGGGAATGGAGCAGCGAGGTACGGTCACTTTGCATCTGTCGCGTGACTGTTTGACGCGAAAGACGTAGGATCCCAATGACCTATCATTTGAAGCAGGTGAAATCGTAGAAGTGATCGCTGAGATGAACGCAGACTGGTGGACTGGTCGCAATCGGTCGGGAAAGCAAGGCTTGTTCCCGTCCAACTATGTCGAAAAGCTGCCACCTCGCAACTTGTCTCCAATCTTGGTCCCGGAGCCACGCAAGTCGACGATGTCGTCCATCCAGTCTAAAGGATCAGGAGGGCAACGGTATCCTTCTCCTGCGCTACCACACCCCTCGCCACCACAGCCATATCCCGCCGCGCCACAGAACCATTACCATCCTCCGGTCGGATATTATCCGCCCGCAGGACCCCTTCCCGGAACAATGAATTATTCTTACGCACCGCCTGTTGGTCCGCCGACGCCACAGCCGGGGACCCAGCAAGCGCCCGCGAAAAAGAACAAGTTTGGAGGGCTCGGGCAAGTGGTGAGTGCAATCGGGTGATATGGTGTGACAGCAGCCTGAGGGACGTTACTAGATGGCCACGTCCGCGGCGGGTGGTGCCGGGTTCGGTGCTGGTGAGTGCCGCGCGCAAACACAGAGCACACAAAGTACTAACGTTATCGCGCAGGAGCTGCAATCGGCAGCGGGATCGTAAACTCGATATTCTAGACGCTTGTAGGATAGTTGTTAAGCAAGGGAGATAGTGGCCTGACCGTGGGAATATACTGCTGAAAAAGCGAGCCACAGGGGAGTGCTGACAGATGCGCTGGAGGATGCTGAGGAAATCAGCGTGCCATATTATACCATCGAGAGGCAGGTTCCTATACATGCACTTCTCCCGCACTCACTCTCCGTTCCGGACCCACTCCTTCCATCCCTCCACCCCCATCCGCAATGTCTGAACCAGACTCCAACCAGTCTCGTCGCTTCGTCAAAATCATCGTTATATCCGATTATGTCTGTCTCCTTCAAGTTCCCTGACAGCTTGCACTTCCTCATCCTCTCGCAGACTTGTGGCTTCTGCTACATCGTCAATAAGTCCCTCCACGACGCCATCGATGCATGCCGCGATCTCCCCATCCGTTTCGATGTCGAGTTCCGTCCGTTCACCATCATGTGCTCGTACACCATCGACGCAAATAAGGGCTTCGGCCGCAATGCCTATCTCGCCAAAAAATTTGGCAAGGAACAGGCGGAGGCGAAGCGGAAATTCGCTACAGATATGGCCCAAAGAGCTGGTTTGAAAATGTATTGTCTCCGTTTTCTCACTCTTTCCGCACCCACGACAACCTCCGACTCGTAGGGCAGAGGACGGTGTTGTCTGCAGGTCAATTCAAGCTCATAGGCTCTCCGTGAAAGCCTATCAGGTCGGCGGCCAGACGATGCAACAACAGCTTAACTCTCTCATCTTCGATACGTGCTTTGCAAGGGGTGAAGACATCAGTGGTGAAACTTTCCTCGCCGACGCCGCCGTCAAGGTTGGCCTTATGAACAGAGAGAGGGTATGCTCTCCAGCTTCACACCGTTTCCGTCGCTCAAATCCCCCCAAGGCGGTCGAGTTTCTCCGATCTACGGAATCCCTAGATTGTGTAGAAAAAATGATCGAGGCTGCCAGAGCAAACGGTGTCAACGGCGTGCCGTTCATCATCATCGATGGAAAGTGGGCCATGAACGGCGTGCAATCCAAGGACTGCTACATCCAGGTCAGCCCCTTCAATTCTGTAGTGTTCTCCCTCCCGATCATTTTTGGCAGATCTTCCGAAAGCTGGCCCATTCGCACTGCTCACCCCCTCTCACGAGTCTGGCCAAGGCATGTAACGACTGCAAGGATGTCATAACCGCTTCTCCACTCCCCGTGCAATGACCGTGTCATCTCTGTACTTTGACTCTTCATGTTGTTATTTTTGTTTTCTGGCTGCACTGCACTGGATTCCAGCATACCGGCTGCATCGCTATACATCTACCAACCTCGACTTTCCCGCTGGAATTTTTACGGGTCAAGTTGTGTATGTTCGTGCATTACAAAGCGTGGACACTTGTCGTTCCTTGATTTCTATTTCTAACTCGGATCCGAACTACTTGTCTCTCGGTAGCACAATGTCCTAGCTGTTGTGGAACCGCATTCTCTCTTGCGATTATCCATTGTGCCAGCATGCCAGAGTCGAGGTGAGTTCATCCTTGCTGTCTTCGCGGGCAGACTTACCATCAGACGAGCGATCAATGAGTGCACAGCAATAGTCAGCTCTTGATCAGGTGAGTAAGCAAGCTTCCTGCCATCAGGCCCGGTGGCGACATCTTGATAATACTGCCGACCATTGAGAATTTTCATTTATGCATTGGCACGGATGTCTATACAGAAACCAAGACGGGCACAGAGCGGGACGTTTACCCCGATTTCGATGGCGCTACCGGAGCTACGAGCTGGGTTTATGGTCTTCCACCGTCAGCCGGTGTCATGCATTTTGCGTTATTATGCCAGTGCCATTTCCCTTCGGACGACTGGCGACGTCTACTCCGTCAGATGGAGGTCGTCGGAGACACCCGGCTGCGTGCTGGAAAACGCATAAACTAATTCCGTTTGATGCTACGCGACTGGCCGCACAGTCTTCGCAAGTGGGATCTATTGTAACGCTCGACCATGGTCGCCTCTACGGTACACATAATTTAGGCGTGCTGTGGTTACCGTCAGGAGCGGGAAGGAAATTAAGAGTAAAGAGTGGGTGCCGCACCGTCATGACTTCCACTTGCGCAGGATGTCCTCCAGCGCACCACGGATGTGGTTGGGTGAAACATGCGGCGGTAAAAAGGCGTGAGCCTTGAGCTTCTCGACCGCGGCGAGCACCCAGCTCTGGCAATTCCAATCTTCCCTGCCACGCTGCACGACGACCTGTTGCATCAGGCGTTCTACTTCGACCACTCTGGCGAGTTCGATGTTGCCAATGGGGAGACAACCCCTGTAGGCGTCTGCAAGTATTTCCATACACTCGTACTCGGTGCGAGAGTAGGCGAATGTGTCGATGTTGCCGATGGCTTGATAACACGTGCCCCAATGGTCGACCTCCTGGGCAGCGTCTCTGCCAGAGCTGCTCGCACTCAGTGATTGTGGGGTTGCGTTCGATATGAGGAAGAGGGCCCAGTGGAGGGGGAGCCGCTGGCCGTCGGAAGAACGGCCGCGCCAGTAGTGGGCCACGCAGAGCGTGAGGGTGTGGGTGGGCGTACACAAATCAGACATGCTCGGGTGATGCAATCGACGAGGGAGATTATATACGTATATGCTATCTACGTGGTGGTAATACGATAAAGAAAAAGAGAACAAAGCAAGTGGAGTCGGACATGGAGGCGAGGTAGACACACCACGTTCCCGCGCCACCGCTTGTGGCCGAGTGCTCGGTTAGGGAACCCCCCTGGTTTTCAACTTGTTCACAACCTGGCCCGCGTTCACATCGCACAAGGCCACACATGACACTCTTCGTCCCTCTCGACGAAAATCAGTCCCCCCCACCATCGCCCCCCTTCCTCGAACATCCAGACGATGGCCCGCACCATCTACACAGGGCTCTCAGGGCGATCTTGAAGGCCAGGCGCCTCGTCGTCGTCTGTGGTGCGTGTCCTTCCTCTGATAACGTCCGGAACAGCTCGGAATGCCAATCTTCGTGTTCCGTTGTAATCACAGGCGCGGGCATTTCTGTCCAAGCGGGCATCCCGGATTTCCGATCCCCCACCGGTTTATTCCAGACCCTAAAGCGAGACAATCCCAAGGACGGCCTCACCTCGGGGAAGGACCTCTTCGATGCTTCCGTGTTCAATGTGAGCTCCATTCTCCCATCGTGTTTGCTACGCCATCTTGCCCGCCGGGTACCCGCTTCCCATCGCCAACGTTGTTTTCGGTCCCCACGGCGCCTCGTCCGCGTTGCATCCGAATCATGCGCAGATCATGCTCACGCAGCCTTCATAGTCGGAGCACACAACCTCGTTGTTTTGTCAAATGATAGCCCAATTATCCGAGCTATCGCAGGCGGCGAGTCCCACGCTGTTCCACCAGATGCTCCGTGCCCTCGACGATCGTGGCAGGCTCTTGCGTGTGTATACACAAAACATTGATGCGATAGAGTCGAAATCCGGCCTTTCGTTTGGCATTCCAGAGTTCGAAGACAAACGTTACAAGCCGCGATCGCGGGCAAAGACGGCACCCACCACGGAACTCGCAGATCCTACCCCATCTACGAGCTTCACTCCATCACAACCTTCTGCTTCGCAGCCCGGCTCGCGTTTGCCCTCACCTACGGTCGAGGTGCCCCGGTGTATCCCCCTTCACGGCACGCTGCAAACACTTCACTGTCAAACGTGCACCCACACGTTCCCGCTCGAAAATTACATGGATGCGTTGACGTCTGGAACGCCTCCTCACTGCCCGGAGTGCACGCAAATGGAAGAGACGCGCCAGTTGGTTGGCAAGCGTGCCCGTGGCGTGGGTAAACTCCGTCCTAGCGTTGTGTTATACAACGAACTCCACAAGGACGGAGAAGGTGTGGGCGAGGTCGTCAGGAGGGACCTCGTTGGAGGCTCGAAAGGAAAGGGTCGCAGTGGAGCGGATGTCCTCTTGGTCGTTGGTACCAGCTTGAGGGTGCTAGGGACGAAACGCATCGTTCGCGAATTTTCAAAGGCCGTACGATCTCGTGGTTCTTCTCCGACCAAGGAATCGCCAAGTTCTATCCCGAGGTGTACGCCTAAGCCGTCGCCGCCATCGCATCGATCCTTGGAATCTAAGGACGGTTCTTCCCCTGTCAAATCGATATATCTCAACTTTGACTTTCCTATGCCTACTCGGGAGTGGGAAGGGGTGTTCGATTTGTGGGTGCAAGGTGATGCTCAGAGCTTCGCCCGCATGTTGATGGACGAGATTGCCAAAGAGGCTGCAGCTAAGGAAGCTGTACTTGAGCGGAAACGCAAGCGCGAGGAGGAAGCGGCTTCGAGCGAACCTGCCGAGGCGACGGATCCAGCTCCTCCTACCAAAAAACGCAAGATCGCAAACATGAGCGCAAGAAAGTCTACCTCTTCTCGAGAACGAAAATCCTCGGAGGGCGCCAGCAATGCTCCTCGGAAACCTCGTAGCGACAAAAAGCCCGCCCGGCCAACGTCAAGTAAGACGCTGACTGGATCTACTTCGAAGCCGGCCTGTGCGGAGAAGGTTTACATCCGAATTCCAATCGGGCGACGTGTTCCTAAAGTTGTCCTCTCTCCAATGCGTCACACGAAACAGGATTTCCCCATTACTCCTTCCGCATCACAGCTCAAACATAGGACGCGGTGCTCCGCGGGTTCAAAACATGAACGCTATCCTCCTTCTGATAAGACCGACAGCAGTACTCCAACGACCAACAGCGATCTCTCTGAGTGTTCCGATGGTGAAGCTGCGGATGAGCTTCCGACGACAATCGTGTCTTCTTATCCTCTATAGCATAATCGCAATCAGTGAGTTTAGACGACATCCTATCAGTGACTTTGGTTGGTCTCTCGGACGGACGTGTAGCCTATCCTTATTTTATTTATGTATAACACTAGACGTTGTGGGATGCATTATCGTCTAGAAATGAAGGTAGTCCTCCCAGTCCCATGGCCGTTCGAACATCGGATGGGCCGCGCCGCGGGCCCATGGGAGGTAAAACGTTCCCACGATGGTACGCATAGCGCTACATCGGATTGCGACGACCATCATAGACCATGTCGTCCACGTCGAACGCCTCCAAGCCAGACGACAACACTTCCAAGGCGCCGGAGAAACCAAAATCCGAAGATGTGCCTCACCTCGGCGTTTTAGAAGAGGACGATGAGTTCGAAGAGTTTGAGTGTGCAGGTGAGATCTCTCGGCATTCGAGCACCTTTTAGCTGACGTGGCGCACTCTGGACGGTGAGACTGGGACGATTCGCAGACGGATCTGGCACATTTGAACGGAGCCGCACCCGGGGTTGCCAACTCGAGCGGGAACAAACTGTGGGAGGATAACTGGGACGATGACGACATCGAAGACGAGTTCAGCGTACAGCTACGGTGGGTCTTAACAGTAGAACTGGATGACACATCTGACGAGGCGCGGATGTGCAGGAACGAACTCGCGAAAATGGGAAAGGCGGATGCCATGCAGCACTGACTCCACTTGCCCACGACCTGGTATCACCTGGAATGCATTTCTCACGTACCAATCATCGTACGAAGCGGGAGTGTCTTCTATTGACCGTGTTTTAGATGCGATGTGGTATGTACATGATTCACGTCCGATACTTCTGCGACTCCGTTAGCGTTGAATATGGCCACTCTCAGTCCCTCAAATCCGGCAAACGCTGCGACAACATGACCAATACTGTCGTGAGGATTATCAGGACGACATAAACCAAGTTGCCGCCCAGAGCATTGTAGTCTTTGGAAAAAGCAAACAATGAGGTCGTCATCGCTGGACCAATAGCGCGTGCGATCGAGGTGAGACTTTGACTGAGACCATTGGTCGAGCCGAGAGATTGCTTGTTGGGAGCAGCCCGCGTGACAAATATGAAAATGACAGCTGCACGACCGGAATGAAGTCATCAAGATATCAATTCCCCACTAGGAGACTGTTCGGACGCACTATAGGATAGGTCCATGAGAACCATGAATATGAGTTGGATAACCAGCAAGACCCAGATAGTGGCTCCGACTTTCCCCTCTACTGCCACGACGACAGTCATGACTGGAAAAATGAGTACCAGGGGGTAAAACCAGAGGACGGCAGAACAGAACACTTTCTTGGCTCCGATCAATGCTACTATCTTCGCTGCGAACAAACCCTGTACGAGGCCATCTACAACCCCGAGGGTTGCCAAAAATGTGCCGATGACAGTAGGCGACAATCCTAGACCACCAATTGAAAGGGGTGACGCAAAAAACAATGGTATCAGAACGAGAAGACCGATCTCGACGAGTGCCAACGTTCCATAGTTGGCGATGGGTATGATCACGGAGTAGGTCGTCAAGAGGGTCAACATCGGGAGGGGTCGATCGTTCGTACTAGAAGGGTTATCTGGAGGATTCTCGACGACAAGGGTCTCTGATGGAGATTTTTTACCTGTCTTGGACGGTAACGACTGAAAAGTCGAAAACGAGTTATTCATCGTAGACCGAGGCACGTCGATGCCGTACCTCCTTCATGAACAGTGCACAGATCAAAAACGTTGACAGGGTGAAACACCCCGCTATGAGAGACGGAAGGAAATAGGGGTATGTTGCCCAGAATTCACCTCTAAAGATACCAGGCCATCGCTCTTGCGGCTTCACAAGCGCACCACCATATAGTGGACTACAGGGGCGTGAATCGGGAATTCAGCACACACACATAGAATGTCCAACGCACGCGACACTCAACCCAATACAAAAGATGGACGGTACCAGGGCAAAGACCTGAGCCATGTTGGTATGATCCGATATATCGCCGAGCATACTTTTCATCACCCCTACGTTCCCATTGAGGACACCAGCAATGCATCGACTGTGTCATCCTTTCAGCCACTTGCAGACGAGGCATCAATGTCAGTACTCGCCTGATGATGAGCGTAGGCAGCGTCCGCGACAAGCCAAACGCGATGTTTGATGCGCTGAGCCCGAGCAGCCCAAACAAAATGACGGGCCGGCGACCAATGAAATCAGATAGTCGACTCCACTGCCAGCTGGTCAGTGCCTGGGTGACAAAAAAGATGGATTCCTGTGCAAGGGGAGGGTGAGCGTCAGTGTCGGTCGACGGGCACACACGCTTACGATGAGGCCGGCATAATAACCAATCTTGCGGTCGTCTCCACCTGTGACGCCGAGCTCACTTATGAGCTTTATGTAAGTGGATTCCACATGATAGCGAGTGTCAGATCACGGATTCTTAGATACGGTAGTGTATAACAACGGACACATACTGACCTGGTTTACGAATGGAAAAATGTATGCAGACGAGATGGGCTCCGCGACCAATGCAAGAAAAATGAGAGACATTTGAGCCCATGGCAGTGGTGTCTTGGGCTTTGCCTGAAGCAGCGGGGTCTCCTCGTCAGGCGCTCTGACTTGGTTCGTCATGATGTTCTGAAGGGAGAACCTCGCCAAAAAATACGGAGTTTAATTCAGTATATTTACGCGGGTGGCAACTTGAGTCGGACTCAAATATCGGGTTTGTTGGCGAACAATCATTCTACCGTACGGAGGCATGCTTGGATGAATGTCTAGGCTGATCAATCTTGCAGATTCGCGCTTGGATCATGTTTCAGTTGAGGGTGATTCAAATGGGGGGACGTAAGCAACTCGAATGTTTAACCAACGGTTACTTAGTAGCTGGCACACATGGGATTCGCCACATGTGTAGTTTTCCACGGAGGAATCCCGTTCGGTCGCTCTGGTGGCAGTTGCCATGGGTGCACGGGTCCCACCGGAATCCTGATGTTCGCTCACGCAACACATATGGACGGATCAGAGTGCAGCTCCATGTTTCCTGACGTAAGCGTACACGCTCTCTGAACGCCGGGAATGATTCAAAGACATAAATAAGTCGAAGTAAAGTCGTCAAAGTTTCATATAATAAGAATCGTGTCACGGTCGGTCATCCTGTGCGGGAGCTTCCATTTCACCTTTCTCTTCAACAGAGTAACCAGATGAAACTTCAGAGTCTCGGGTGCCCATCTGCGAAGTGTCGAATCCTTGTTCCTCCAGGTATAAGCGGAACTGGGGCACAATCATCCTAAAGATAGTTTCAGAGGAAGGGTGATAGAAAACACGTACGGCCTCATCTTCCGCCACCATTCCGTCGTGGGTCAGGGGTTTGACAAGGAAGAAGACGACAATGGCGCTAACGATGGCGAGACCGCTAGCGACCCAGAAGGGACCGGTGGTTCCCTTGAGCGAGTTAGAACCACCGAAATCTATACCGTACTTGAGCACAGGTATCGAGGGAATTTGTAAATACCCACTGGAAACAATTGATTGCCAGGCTGTCCGCCGGAGAAAGGGTTAGGGGATCATCGAAAATCGTAGTATTGCACGCACAATATGTGCCGACGAATGCACCGATTTTGCCAACAGCTGCGGCTATTCCATAATAATGGCCACGAACTGCAGTAGGCGAAGTCTTGGAAGCCAAAATGCCGATGCAGTTTCCCGGACCTATACGCATGTGGTGATGTCTGTGTGGTTGCAAGGGTCACTTACCAAACTCTCCAAAACTCAGGAAGATACCATATACGACCTGTGATTGAAATGAGCGTCAGACTGTTTGTTTTATTGGTCTGCAACCTACAGCAAAAGCTGCAATGTGTTGAGATATACGAGTATACAATCCACTCATAATGAAACCAATGATTGACTGGCAGAGTAAACCAGTTATCTAGCATGTGTTGTGAGCTCGAGGGCCACGCGACATTGATTCAGAATGACGTCACCATTGTCTTCTTAGGGCCCAAGTAGTCGACAACGAATGCACCGATAACAGTTCCTGGAGTATCAGTGAATACAGACCCGAGTTCACGCGCTGGGACGAACCTGGAATGTAGAATAGGCTGTAACGAGGGATGTGAAAAGCGGATACAGGAGAAGGAAAGCACCAAACTTGATGACAACACTCCAACCGAACGAAACCGCCAGTGAAGTGTTCGTTCCGACAACGCTATGCCATACTAGCCTTAGCTTGGTTGTCCGTCAACGCTGGGGCCAGCTTACGTGTCTGTTATGGTCGAGGAGTACAAGCCAAACTGAACATAGATTAGGTGTCACGGAATACAAACAGATGGTGGTCTCAGTCTCACTGGATACCTGTTTGCATGGGTGTCAGGATCGTAGTGCACGACTCAAACCAGTGGACGTACGTGATGAAGTCGTAAATAAACCTAGTTATAGTCGGTGTTTAATAGACTTACTATCCAGGCCAAGTTCGTCAACTTACCAAGACAAAGAAATTCCCAATAACCCACTCCAGTAGCGCCTAATGACAAGATGGTACGGAATCCGCACGTACTTCATCGAATTGTTTTTGTAGCTCGTCGGCTCGGTCATGCGCAGACGCCATAAAAATACAGCGAGGGCAGGAACGACACCCAGACCAAGAGAGAGACGCCATACAACCCGGAGGTGGTTGTCCCCGAAGCTATCGAACAAAAAAAAGTCGATTTAGTTCCCACTGGATGCATACCACAACATACATCCAGTACAAAACCAGAGGCACAAAGGCACCAATTACAAAACCAGCATCAATCATTGTGTCTGGAGCCTTGTTATATTAGGAGTGTGGGGTTGAGACTGCGGAGGACGTACTCGTCGCGAGCGCCAACCACCGGTGCTGAGCATTCTTTGCAATGCCCTCCTCTTCAGTTTGCTCTGCAGCAGAGACTGAACCACAAGGGTATTCCGCGCCGATTCCTGTGCCTATTAGGAAGCTATGCACGGCGGATGAGGAGATGTTGTATGGATTGCTCATCAATCCACTAACCGGCAAGCGGCAAGCATGGCAATCATTCCACTGAAGCTACCATTTGCACCCGAAGAAGCAGCGGATAAGCCAGCGAAAACAACGACGATACCCGAAGCGGTCATCTGGCGACCTTAAATGGCTCAGTGGGCCCTCGATCTTTGAAACACCCTCACCATGCCAAATTTACGACCTATCTTGTCAGATATCCAGCCAAAAGTCAGCATACCCACAAACTGGCCTGATGGGGGCATTCAGAACATTGTAAATATGGAAACGAGGAAGATCTGACCCACGAAGCTGACGCTGGAGAGTATGCTACTGTAGTTGGTCGTTTCCAATGCGGCGGAACCATAAATAGTCTTCAAGACTACGAGTGTAACGGGTCGCCCGAAGCAATTAAGCAGCAGACAATATCTTACGTGTATTGACTATGGACGCGGTATTCAGACGGCGGTATGCAGGGAGGACGTAGCGTACCCATTCCAATAACATTGTTGGAATAACCTAATGATGGTCGGACTTAGTGCAGATGCCACGTAATAGGGGAGCCACGAGTGAGTACCATCAGAAAACAAGGCCGTCCCACAACTGATTAATCATCAGTGCGGATGCGAAGCAGATGAAGGTCGCAACGTACGCAAAAATTAGAGACACTCTCGATAGGCCACCGGCTCGGTGCTCGGCCATGTTGATAGACAGGAAGAAAGAATAGAATCCCAGGGCGCGGCAGGTCAACTTGCATCATTTTTATACGCCCGCATTAGGAAAAAAAACATCCCCTTGAGATAAGCACCCAGGACTTGTGCCGTACTCGTGAGAAATGTACCCACCATTCATTGGCTGGCGAGCGACAACGTTCGTACGCCATCAAAGGCGGATGGACAGGATGTCCAAGCCGGGTGGTGATGTACACTGTAAGGACTCTCTAGCCGTCCGTGTGATCAGGCACCTCGGGGAATCGGTGCGGGCAGAAGAGCCACAGCAGACGTGTTCAAAAACGGCAAGAGGGGACTTCGGCCCTTTCAAGTGAACCTGCGAACCAAACGGGACATTATCTATAGCAACTTGGAGTGACAAGCGAAGATGAAACTCACTTGGTCAACCCATTGTTTTCAAGATCAACGAATACAGCTCGACACAACGTCATCACCTGAGGTGGATGAATACCTTAACTTGGAAGTTTGTTGCCTAGTACGTGAGGTGTGGACGTAGCCGTCGACATGGGCGCTCGTTGAGATACACTCCTCTGCGGCCGCCGGGGCTCTAAGTTAGAAGCCTGAATGGGGTTTTCCACATCACCGCATCATACCAGGGGTCCACCCCCTACCTAGTGGGGACAGGCAATGCCCTGCCAATTTTCAACTCCGCCCGTGAGCTTGCCACAGGGGAGACATATGTCCCAAGGTTGGGTGTGACATGTACAGGCTTAGAATAAACAAATCACGGAAACTTTGTAGGGAGACATTGACTCGAAATATTAATCTCCATGTAATGTCCATGAGACTTTTGGAAAATGTGATTGAAAGACCATACTTTATGCTTGGATTTCATGGAACCTCGAAGAAATTTTTCATGGAGATTACATGGATTCCATCCAAAACAACATATCCTGACATTTAGATGACTAGCGTAATCTACTGATGACTAAGCAACGTGACTGTGTCTCGACAGCACAATTGTGGGACTCCAATATGTGGCTGTGTCATGCAAAAAGTGACCAGTTGGGGTCATCCAAACGACATACTGCCAAGCAGAAGAGTCAGCTTACAAATCTTCATGGTTCTCATACAGTTGTGGACAGATAAACATGACAATTTTGCTGGAGGGCAGAGGAAATTTTTTTAAGCCAAACCACCACCAGATTTGAACTTGGGATGTTGAAATATGTCAAAAAACACATGACCTTTATTTTTCCCACGCATTTTTGGGGGTGGCCAAATTTTTGGCCAATTTCATCAGTACAAAACAAGCTATGGCATTTGCAAGGACTGCTTCAATAGACATCATTGCACACTGAGAAACCTGTCAATGCTGTTTCTGCCTCCTCACAGCCCATTCTGGAGCCTTTCCAGTGAGCCCTTTGTGATACACACTCATAAACTGCCAGGAACAGTTAATGAACCATTGAATGACATCTGTGGGGCAAGCATCAAGAAGTAGGGCTGCCATGCACTTCATTTTGCCTCATCTTTGGGACCTCGCAGTACTAGTACTTGTCAGAATCTGTGTGCTATGGAAGGGTAGAGATACCCAGTCTACAAACATAAGTAAAGTAGAAGCTAAGTGTAGCTAGAAAACTAACCTCAGTGTTGCACAGTGATGGCAGA
Source organism: Pulveroboletus cf. aberrans (assembly GCA_038094155.1). Taxonomy (NCBI): domain Eukaryota; kingdom Fungi; phylum Basidiomycota; class Agaricomycetes; order Boletales; family Boletaceae; genus Pulveroboletus; species Pulveroboletus cf. aberrans. The sequence goes on along the minus strand of JBBPTO010000016.1, from coordinate 911 downwards.
ACAACTGAGGAAAGGATGACAAAGCAGACTGTCTAAAATACTGATGGAAATCAGAGCACATGAACTCCAATGTAACTCTGATGTAATGTCTGGAATAGGAAAGAAGAGGTTTGAAAGAGAAAAGAGACATTACTGGATATTGAGTCAATTCCAAATAACTCCGGAGTCAGGAGTTGTACTTGGCAGGCGAAAGCTTCAGAGTTGAGCAAAACAGGTCTTGAGTAAGTCAGAGGACCTCGGAGGAGTTATATATTTTGACAAAAGGTAAGTCAGTCACCATGCCCACTGACCCTAATCAGGCCAATGACATCATTTCACATGGCCTGGGTGTTGCAAAGTCCCTTTGGCAGGAAAAGAGTCATTGCCACAAACAACATTACAAGGATAAGGTGGTGGCATGGGACCACAAGCAGTGAAAGCTCAAATTTGAGGCCAAGCTCAAGAGGGAAAAATCTGAGCAAGAGACTCAGCATGAGAAGGAGAGGCTCCAATTTCAGGCCAACCTTGAGATGGAGAAGCTAGAACTCCAGGTCAAGGTTTAAAGGGAGCTCCAGCTTCAGATGCTTGATCATCAAATTGAGTTGGCAAAGCTGACAAACCTGCCTGCATAGAGAGGTGCTGGACATTGGTTGGTTGCCATTGTTGTCCTTCTGTTGTCATTGATGTCATTCCTCTGTTGTTGTTGTCCTTTTCTTGTTCTACTTTCCTTGTTTTTGTCCTCTCATCTTTTTCTCCTTGTCACCCTTTCATGTATATGTGCCTATGTCTTTACATATATACATGCCCCCCATGTTCTTTACATTTACAATGTTATGTTATATGTTTGCAATGAATGCTAGAGATGTTGCAATAACATATTCATAACATGTTGCCTGAAAGCCTGTCCAGGTGATGCTGCAAGACCATCATCC